>MU754350.1:0-16887 GCA_026770625.1 Nicotiana glauca
CACACAACCCAAAACTATGTTATTTTGAATTTTTGGGAGTATTTCTCATATAGGGCAAAATCACGTGCTTACAAGGAGGATGTCAAGTATTTGCATTGAAGTCCACGGATTCTTTGTGCCTTTAGGTTCGCCAAACTTTCAAGTTTGTTGGTCTCCAAGTCCGTCCTTTGCCTTAAAAAAGGGAATGTCTATGTCGGATTTCTTTTAACGGTTTACTTTGCAACCTTCTAAAGGTGTTCCTCTCAAACTTTTAAAGGCATCTGAGTTTCTAATGATTTTTGCTGCTAACTTTTAAAGGTGTTCGTCTCGAACTTTTAAAGGCATCCGAATTTTTAACGGTTTTCATTGCGAACTATTAAAGGTGTTCGTCTCGAACTTTTTAATGCATCCAAATTTTTAAAGATTTTCATGGCGAACTCTTGAAGGTGTTCGTATCAAACATTTATAGGTTTTTGTGGCGAACTTTTAAAAGTATTTATATCAAACTTTTAAAGGCATTCTAATTTTTAACGGTTCTTGTTGCGAATTTTTAAAGGTGTTCGTCTTGAACTTTTAAAGGCATTCGTGGCGAACTTTTAAAGGTGTTCGTATCAAACTTTTAAAATCATCCGAATTTTTAAAGGTGTTCATCTCGAAATTTAAAGGCATTTGGATTTTTAAGATTTTCGTTCTGAACTTTAAAAAGGCGCGTGTTTTGAACTTTTAAAGGTGCTCGTTTTGAACTTTTAAAGGTGCTCGTGGTAAATTTTAAAAGGTCCCCGCCTGTCGACTTTTAGAAATTTGTACCACGAAACTTTATGGATCTTCGCCACGATTTTTTAAGAGTCTTCATTGCGTGCTTTTAAAGGTCTTTACCGCAAACTTTTAAAGGTCATCGCCGTGAACTTTTAAAGATCTTGACCACCAGTTTCTAAGGATCCTCGCACAAACATTTATGGGTCTTCCCTGCAAATTTTAAAGGTATTAATTGCGAACTTTTAAAAGTCTTTACCGCGAACTTTTAAGATCGTGACCACGAGCTATTAAGGATCATTGCATGAACTTTTATGGGTCTTTGCCACAAATTTAAAGGTATCTACTGCAAAATTTTAAAAGTCTTGACCACGAGCATTTAAGGATTTTCGCACCAACTTTTATGGGTCTTCTCCACAAATTTTAAAGATCTTCACTGCGAACTTTTAAAGGTCTTCACCACGAACTTTTAAAGGTCTTTATTGTGAGCTTTTAAAGATCATGACCACGAACTTTTAACAATATTTGCAAGAACTTTTATGGGTCTTTGCCGCAAATTTTAAAGGTATCCACCGCGAACTTTTAAAGGTCTTAACCACGAGCTTTTAAGGATCTTCGCATGAACTTTTATGAGTCTTCCCCGCAAATTTTAAAGATCTTCACCACAAACTTTAAAAGGCCTTCGTCTCGAACTTTTAAAGTACTTCATAGTTGAAGACCGATTGACTTGGAGGGCTTGAATACTTCAACTTAAAGTCTGTCGGATTTGAAGACTTCAACTTGAAGACTAAAAGTTTGAAGGTTTGGCGAACTTGAAGGCATAACGAATCTTCAAGCTTCATTGCAAAGACTTGATAGCCTCCTAAAATACTATAATCATTCCATTAAAGACACCCATTTTCCATGGAAGCTTGCCCCCTTTAAGTCAAATGAGATCAAAGTTCAACAGGAGGACGACATTTCAGCTTGATTTTACATTCCTTCAGAATTCACTCAGACAACAATTGGGGAAATATGTTTCTCTTGAACGTATGCTACTGAACTTAGAATGAAACTCTAAGTTGCCTACGTACCTCGGTGAATAGGATCAAGTTATAGTGTAGTTCAGACTAGGTAGATTTTTTCTGTCCTAACTTTTGCCTAGGCCGCCTCTTTCAAAGTTTTCAACCTAGCGGACCTTTTTTTATCATAGTATTTTATTTCAAATATTCAAATGTTACTATGAATCCTCCAATTCTTCTTTCCAATAGTAAATAAATTCAACGGCCTTTGAGCTAGATCTTGAATCTATGTTTGTTGCCACAAATGATTATCTTGTTCGTGAGCTTGAGCTTGATATCTTGGACTTAAACTTGATTTGGTCTTCGTTGTTGAGCTTGAAATTGTTTGTTCTTCATTCTTGAGCTTGAACTTAATTTCTTGAACTTGATTGCTTGAACCTTGAAACTTGTAGAGGAATTTGCAGTGTTTGATCTACGAGCTCTTTCTTGCTTCTTGTTACAACTTCAGGTCCCTATCTGAGTTATGAAGACCCCTATTTATAGTTGTGGAATGGAGGAGTTGTGACAAGAACAAACTCTTTCCGGCCAATCAAATTGAAGTGTGACATGGCCGCATTACGGTAGGATTTCTTAATGAGTGCTATTGTATCCTCCGTACTATAGGCATATCAGGATCGAGCAGGGTTTCCTTCACTACTTTGCAGCTTCGAGGAGCCGCCTATTAGTGGTGGTATGCTTATGAGTTAGACATTCTGGATGAGGCAGCTTCCTTGACTTGGGCCCACTTTTAAGATACATTCAGGAGGGAGTATGTCCCCCAGAGTCTTAGGGATGCCTGGCGTATGGAGTTTGAGCATTTGTGCAACGTTACATGACTGTCTCGGAGTATGCTATCCATTACACTGACTTGACTAGACATGTACCAGCTTTGGTCTATACGATTCACCGATTTATTGAGGGGCTTATTCCCAGCATTAGATCTAGCGTAGCTCGTGAGTTAGACATGGATATATATTATCAGCAGGTGGTGAGAATTGCTAAGAAGATTGAGGGTAATGCATTCTAGTGACAGACAGGAGAGAGAGGCCAAGAGGTCTCGAGAGTTGGCCCATTATTCTGGAGCCCATGCCCCAACTGCAGGTCGTCATGGTAGGGTTCATATGAGCTGCCCCGTTCATTGAACTCTTCCAGTAGCCAGTGGTACTCCAGCTCCACCTAGGCCTCAGGAGCCTTATTATGCACCTTCAGTCTCTAGTGCACCTCTTACACGGGGTGCTTCCAGTGGTCTGTCCAGCATACCTGGCCCGATCTAGTCACAACCTCCACATCCTTCCAGAGATTGTTTTAATTGTGGTGACACACGCCATATGTAAGGGATTTTCGTAGACTTAGGAAGGGTGCACCTCCAAAGACTTCTCAGCCACAGCATGCCCCACAAAGTTCTCAGGCTATGGTCCCAGCACCAGTTGCTACTCTACCGGCCAGCCAGCTAGAGGTGAAGGTCGAGGAGGTAGAGATCACCCTCGAGAGAGAGGCTAGGACAAATACTATGCTCTCCCTACCCATACAGAGGTTGTCGCCTCTGATTCTATCATTACAGGTAATATCTTGGTCTGTCACAGAGATGCATCGGTTTTATTCGATCTAGGATCCACTTATTCTTATGTGTCTTCTTATTTTGCTCCACATTTGGGTGTGTCTCGGGATTCTTTGATTTCCTTAGTTTATGTTTCTACTCATGTGGGAGATTCTCTTATTGTGGACATCATTTATCGATCATGTTTGGTTGTTCTTGGTGGTTTTGAGACTGTAGCCAATTTATTATTACATAGCATGGTTGATTTTGATATTATCTTGGGCATGGACTGGTTGTCTCCCCATTGTGCTATTCTCGATTGTCATGCCAAAACCGTGACACTGGCCATGCCAGGTGTACAGCGCATTGAGTGGAGGGGTGTTTTAGGTCACACCCAGTAGAGTAATTTCTTTCCTTAAGGCTCAATGTATGGTTGAGAAAGGTTGTGATGTATATTTAGATTATGTGAGAGATGTCAGTATGGATAATCCTTCTGTTAATTCAGTCCTAGTAGTACAAGATTTCCCTAATGTGTTTCTAGTTGATCTTCCGGGCATACCGCCCGATAGAGAAATTGATTTTGGCATTGATCTGTTGCCGGGCACACAGCCTATTTCTATCTCTCTGTACCGTATGGCTCCTCCTGAATTGAAGTAGTTAAAGGAGTAGTTGTAGGAATTGCTTGATAAGGGTTTTATTGAGCCCAGTGTATCACATTGGGGTGCTCCTGTCTTGTTTGGAAAGAAGAAGGATGGTTCTATGAGCATGTGTATTGATTATCTCTAGTTGAACAAGGTGACAGTGAAGAATCATTATCCTTTGCCTCGTATTGATGACCTGTTTGATCAGCTACAGGGTGCTTATATGTGTTCTAAAATTGAATTGCATTCAAGCTTCCATCAGTTGAAGATTCAGGAGCCAGATATACAAAAGACCACCTTCACGACTCGGTATGGTCACTACAAGTTCCTTGTTATGTCATTCCGGCTTACTAATGCCCTGAAAGCCTTCATGCACGTGATGCACATTTTTTTCTAGACATATCTTGATTCATTTGTGATTGTTTTTATTGATGACATCCTGGTATACTCACTAGTTAGGAGGATCATGACTAACACCTGAGGGCAGTGCTCCAGACCTTGAGAGAACAAAAGTTGTATGCTAAGTTCTCGAAATGTGAGTTTTTGTTGGATTCCATGGCATTCTTCTGTCACGTGGTCTTGAGAGAGGGTATTCAGGTGGCTTCAAAGAAAGTGGAGGCAGTACAAAGTTGGCCCAAACCATCCTCAGCTATAGAGATCCGCAATTTTCTTGGCTTGGCAGGGTATTACCGTCAATTTGTTGGGGGTTTTTCATCTATTGCGCACCTATGACCATACTGACCCAGAAAGGTACTCTGTTCCAGTGGATGGAAGAGTGTGAGGAGAGTTTTTAGAAGCTCAAGACAGCTTTGTCTACAACCTCAGTTCTGATATTGCTTATCGGTTCGAGGTCTTATACGGTCTATTGTGATGCATAGAGAGTTGGCCTTGGAGCGGTATTGATGAAGGACGGTAGGGTGATTGCCTACATCCAGACAATTGAAGATACATGAAAAGAATTATCCTACCCATGATCTTGAGTTACCTGTCATTGTTAATATATTGAAGATCTGACATCATTAGTTGTACGACATGCCTTTTGAGATTTGTTCTGATCACCGGAGTTTGCAGCATCTGTTCAAGTAGAAGGACCTTAATTTGTGTCAAAGGAGATGGCTAGAAATGCTGAAGGATTATGACATCACTATCTTATATTACCCGAGCAAGGTGAATGTGGTGGCTGATGCTTTGAGCCACCGAGCGGAGAGTTTGGGGAGTTTGGATTATTTACCAGTAGCGGAGAGGCCTATGGCGATGGATGTTCAGGGCTTAGCCATCCAGTTTGTGAGATTTGATCTTTCGGAGCCCACTCGGGTTCTAGCTTGCATGGTCTCTTGGTCTTCCTTATTTGATCGTATCCGGGAGCGTCAGTTTGATGACCCTCATTTGCCTGTCCTCAAGGACAAAGTTTTGCATGGCGATGCTCGAGATTTGACTATTGTCGATGAAGAAGTATTGAGGATGTTCGTCTCGAACTTTTAAAGGTGTTCGGCTCGAACTTTTAAAGGTGTTCGGCTCGAACTTTTAAAGGTGTTCGGCTCGAACTTTTAAAGGTGTTCGGCTCGAACTTTTAAAGGCATCCAAATTTTTAACCGTTTTCGTTGCGAACTTTTAAAAGTATTCGTCTCGAACTTTTTAAGGCATCCGAGTTTTTAAAGATTTTCGTGGCAAACTTTTGAAGGTGTTCGTCTTGAACTTTTAAAGGCATCCGAGGCGAACTTTTAAAGGTGTTCGTCTTAAACTTTTAAAGGCATCCGAATTTTTAAAGGTGTTCATCTCGAAATTTAAAGGCATTCGGATTTTAAGGTTTTCGTTCTAAACTTTAAAATGGCGCGTGTTTTGAACTTTTAAAGGTGCTCGCGGTAAATTTTAAAGGGTCCCCCCCCCCATCGACTTTCAGAGATTTGTACCACGAAATTTTATGGATCTTCGCCATGAATTTTTAAGAGTCTTCATTGCGTGCTTTTAAAGGTCTTTACCGCGAACTTTTAAAGGTCATCGCCGTGAACTTTTAAAGATCTTGACCACCAGTTTCTAAGGATCATCACACAAACTTTTATGGGTCTTCCCTGAAAATTTTAAAGGTATTAATTGCGAACTTTTAAAGGTCTTTACCGCGAACTTTTAAGATCGTGACCACGAGCTGTTAAGGATCATTGCACAGACTTTTATGTGTCTTTGCCACAAATTTAAAGGTATCTACCGCGAACTTTAAAAAATCTTGAACATGAGCTTTTAAGGATCTTCGTACGAAGTTTTATGGGTCTTCTCCACAAATTTTAAAGATCTTCACTGCGAACTTTTAAAGGTCTTCACCGCGAACTTTTAAATGTCTTCACTGTGAGTTTTTAAAGATCTTGACCACGAACATTTAACAATCTTCGTAATAACTTTTATGGGCCTTTGTCGCAAATTTTAATGATATCCACCGCGAACTTTTAAAGGTCTTAACCCCGAGCTTTTAAGGATCTTCGCGTGAACTGTTATAAGTCTTCCCCGCAAATTTTAAAGATCTTCATCACAAACTTTTAAAGGCCTTCGTCTCGAACTTTTAATGTAATTCATAGTTGAAGACCGATTGACTTGGAGGGCTCGAATACTTACACTTAAAGACTGGCGGATTTTGAAGACTTCAACTTCAAGACTAAAAGTTTGAAGGTTTGGTGAACTTGAAGGCATAACGAATCTCCAAGCTTCATGGCAAATACTTAGTAGACTGCTAAAAGACTATAATCATTCCATTAAAGACAACCATTTGCCATGGAAGCTTGCCCCCTTTAAGTCAAATGAGATCAAAGTTCAATAGAAGGATGGCATTTCAGCTTGATTTTGCATTCCTCCATACTTCACTCGGACAACAATTGGGGAAATATGTTTATTTTGAACTAATGCGATTGAACTTAGAATGAAACTCTAAGCTGCCTGCGTATCTCGGTGAAGAGGATCATGTCATACCATAGTTCAGACTAGGTAGATTTTTTCTGTCCTGACTTTTGCCTAGGCCGCCTCTTTCAAAGTTTTCAACCTAGAGGACCTTTCTTTTTATCGTACTATTTTCTTTCAAATATTTGAATGTTACAATCTCTATAAATCCTCTAATTCTTGTTTCCAATAGTAAATAAATTCAAAGGCCTTTGAGCTAGATCTTCAATCTATGTTTGTTGCCACGAACGATGATCTTGTTCGTGAGCTTGAGCTTGATATCTTGGACTTAAACTTGATTTAGTCTTCGTTCTTGAGCTTGAAATTGTTTGTTCTTCATTCTTGAGCTTCAACTTGATTGCTTAAAGCTTGAAACTTGTGGAGGAATTTGCAGCGTTTGATCTACGAGCTCTTTCTTGCTTCTTGTTACAACTTCTGGTCCCTTTCTGAGTTATGAAGACCCCTATTTATAGTTGTGGAATGGAGGAATTGTGACAAGAACAATCTCATTCCGACCAATCAAATTGAAGTGTGACATGGCCGTGTTAGGGTAGGATTTCTTAATGAGTGCTATTGTATCCTCTGTACTATAGGCCTATCAGGATCGAGCAGGGTTTCCTTCACTACTTTCCAGCTTCGAGGAGACGCCTATTAGTGGTGGTATGCTTATGAGTTAGACATTCTGGATGAGGCAGCTTCCCTGACTTGGGCCCACTTTTAAGATACGTTCAGGAGGGATTATGTCCCCCCTGAGTCTTAGGGATGCCTGGCGTATGGAGTTTGAGCATTTGTGCAACGTTACATGACTGTCTCGGAGTATGCTATCCATTACACTGACTTGACTAGACATGTACCAGCTTTGGTATATATGATTCACCGATTTATTGATGGGCTTATTCCCAACATTAGATCTAGCATAGCTCATGAGTTAGAGATGGATATATATTATTAGAAGGTGGTGAGAATTGCTAAGAGGATTGAGGGTATGCATTCTAGTGACAGAGAGGAGAGAGAGGCCAAGAGGTCTCGAGAGTCGGGCCATTATTCTGGAGCCCATGCACCAACTGAAGGTCGTCATGGTAGGGTTCATATGAGCTGCCCCGTTCATTCAACTCTTCCAGCAGCCAGTGGCACTCCAGCTCCCCCTAGGCCTCAGGAGACTTATTATGCACCTCCAGTCTCTATTGCGCCTCCTGCACGAGGTGCTTCCAGTGGTTAGTCCAGCAGACCTGGCCCGAGCCAGTCACAACCTCCACATCCTTTTAGATCTTGTTTTGAGTGTGGTGACACACGCCATATATTGATGGATTTCCGCAGACTTAGGAGGGGTGCACCTCCAAAGACTTCTCAGCCACAGCATGCCCCACAGAGTTCTCAGTCTATGGTCCCAACACCAATTGCTACTCCACTAGCTAGCCAGTTAGAGGTGAAGGTCGAGGAGGTAGAGTTTGCCAAATACTATGCTCTCCCTACCCGTACAGAGGTTGTTACCTCTGATTCTATCATTACAGGTACTATCTTGGTCTTTCACAGAGATGCATCGGTTTTATTCTATCCAGGATCCACTTATTCTTATGTGTCTTCTTAATTTGCTCCATATTTGGGTGTATCTCAGGATTCTTTGAGTTCCCTAGTTTATGTTTCTACTCTTGTGGGAGATTCTCTTATTGTGGACAGCGTTTATCGGTCATGTTTGGTTGTTCTTGATGGTTTTAAGACTATAGTCAATTTATTATTTCATAGCATGGTTGATTTTGATATTATCTTGGGCATGGATTTTTTGTCTCCCCTTTGTGCTATTCTCGATTGTCATGCCAAAACCGTGACACTGGCCATGCCAGGTGTACAGCGTATTGAGTAGAGGGGTGCTTTAGGTCACACTCCCAATAGAGTTATTTCTTTCCTCAAGGCTCAGCGTATGGTTGAGAAAGGTTGTGATGTGTACTTAGCTTATGTGAGAGATGTCAGTATGGATAATCCTTTAGTTAATTCAGTCCCAGTAGTACGGGATTTCCCTAATGTGTTTCTAGCTGATCTTCCGGGCATGCCACCCGATAGAGTCATTGATTTTGGCATTGATCTGTTGCCGGGCACACAACCTATTTCTATCCCTTCGTACCATATGGTTCCTCCTTAATTGAAAGAGTTTAAGGAGTAGTTGTAGGAATTACTTGATGTGGTTTTCATTCAGCCCAGTGTATCACATTGGGGTGCTCCTATCTTGTTTGTAAAGAAGAAGGATGGTTTTATGAGAATGTGTATTGATTATCTCCAATTGAACAAGATGACAGTGAAGGGTCGTTATCCTTTGCCTCGTATTGATGACCTATTTGATCAGCTACACGGTGCATGTGTGTTCTCTAAAATTGACTTGCATTCAGGCTACCAGCAATTGAAGATTCAAGAGCCAGATATCCATAAGACATCCTTCAGGACTCGGTATGGTCACTACGAGTTCTTTGTTATGTCATTCGGGCTGACTAATGCCCTGGAAGCCTTCATGCACCTGATGCACATTTTTTTCCATACATATCTTGATTCATTCATGATTGTTTTTATTGATTACATCCTGGTATACTCCCGAGTTAGGAGGATCATCACTAACACCTGAGGGCTGTGCTCCAGACCTTGAAAGAATAGAAGTTGTATGCTAAGTTCTCGAAATGTGAGTTTTTGTTGGATTTCGTGGCATTATTGAGCCACGTGGTCTCAAAAGAGGGTATTCAGGTGGATTCGAAGAAAGTGAAGGTCGTACAAAGTTTGCCCAGACCATCCTTAGCTATAGAGATCCGCAATTTTCTTGGCTTGGCAGGTTATTACCGTCCATTTGTTTAGGGATTTTCATCTATTGCAGCAACTATGACCATATTGACCCAGAAGGATACTCTGTTCCAGTGGACGGAAGAGTGCGAGGAGAGCTTTTAGAAGCTCAAGACAGCTTTGTCTACAACCCCAGTTTTGATATTGCTTATCGGTTCGAGGTCTTATAGGATCTATTGTGATTCTTCGAGAGTTGGCCTTGAAGAGGTATTGATGCAGGACGGTAGGGTGATTGCCTACGCATCCAGACAATTGAAGATACTTGAAAAGAATTATCCTAGCCATGATCTTGAGTTAGTTGCCATTGTTCATATGTTGAAGATCTGAAATCATTAGTTGTATAACGTGCCTTTTGAGATTTTTATTAATCACCGTAGTTTGCAGCATCTGTTCAAGTAGAAGGACCTTAATCAATGTCAAAGGAGATGGCTAGAAATGATGAAGGATTATGACATCACTATCTTGTATCACCCGAGCAAGGTGAATGTGGTGGCCGATGCTTTGAGCCACCGGGCTGAGAGTTTGGGGAGTTTGGCTTATTACTAGTAGCGAAGAGGCCTATGGCGATGGATGTCCAGGCCTTAGCCATCCAGTTTGTGAGATTGGATCTTTCAGAGCCCGCTCGGGTTCTAGCTTGCATGGTCTCTTGGTTTTCCTTGTTTGATCGTATCCGGGAGCGTCAGTTTGATGACCCTCATTTGCTTGTTCTCAAGGACAAAGTGTAGCATGGCGATGCTCGAGATTTGACTATAGTTGATGAAGAATTATTGAGGATGTAGGGTTGAGTTTGTGTACCCAATGTTGATGGGCTTCGGTATTTGATTCTAGAGGAGGCCCATAGTTTACGATATTCCATTCATCCGGGTGCTGCAAAGATTTATCAGGATTTGAGGTAGCACTATTGGTGGAGGTGGATAAAGAAGGGTATAGTTGGGTTTGTAGCTTGGTGTCTTAATTGTCAGTATGTGTAGTATGAGCACCAGAGACCTGGTGGGTTTCTTCAGCAGATAGAGATTTCGGAGTGGAAGTGGGAGCGGATCACCATGGACTTCGTATCTGGGATCCCACGGACTTTAAAGAAGTTTGATGTCATTTGGGTTATTGTGGATCGGCTGACCAAGTCCGCGCATTTCATCCCTTTGTGTACTACCTATTCCTTGGAGCGGTTGGATGAGATTTATATTTGGGAGATTTTCCATCTGCATGGTATTCCAGTTTCCATCATTTCAGACAAGGGTATTCAGTTAATATCGCAATTCTGGAGAGCCGTACAACAAAAGTTGGGTATTCAGGTTGAGTTGAGCATAGAATTTCACCCTCATACGGACGAACAGTCCAAGCGCACTATTCAGATTTTTTAAGATATGATCCATATATGTGTTATTTAGTTTGGAGGTTCTTGGGATCAATTCTTGCCATTGGCGGAGTTTTCCTATAACAACAACTATCAGTCCAATATTCAAATTAAACCGTACGAGGCCTTATATGGTAGGCGATGTAGATCTCCAGTGGGTTGGTTCGAGCCGTATGAGACTAGATTAGTGGGCACAGACTTGGTTTAGGATGCTTTGGAGAGAGTCAAGGTGATTCAGGATAGACTCCGTACAGCCCAGTCCAGATAGAAGAGTTACGCGAAATGGAAGTTTCGTGATGTTTCCTACATGGTTAGAGAACAGGTTCAGCTTCGGGTTTCGCCTATGAAGGGCATTATGAGGTGAAGAAAGGGAAGCTGAGCCCAAAGTTTATTGACCCTTTTGAGTGAGACGTGTTAGGGAGGTTGCTTACGAGCTTTCCTTACCTCCCAGCTTGGTAAGAGTTCATCTAGTATTTCACGTCCCGATGCTCTGGAGGTATCATGGTGATCCGTCGCACGTGTTGGATTGCAGCTTAGTCGAGTTGGAAAAGGATCTATATGTTGAGGAGCCAGTGGCAATATTGGACAGGCAGTTTAGGAATCTGAAGTCAAAGAACATTGCATCGGTGAAGGTTCAGTGATGAGGTCAGCTGGTCGAGGAGGCAACCTAGGAGACTGATCAGGATATGCGCAGGCGGCACTCTAATCTTTTCACTACTTTAGGTATGTCTCTATGCTCGTTTGAGGATGAACGAATGTTTAAGTGCGGGAGAATGTAACGACTCGATCGGTCATTTTTAGAATTTACGCCCCGATCCCCTATTTACTGCTTTCCCCATGTTTATTTCTGCTATTTTGATTTGCCGGGATGTTCGGTCTTGAGTTTTGGAGAGTTTCGGGACACTTAGTCCCTAAATGAGAGCTTAAGTTTTGGGAATTTGACCGTAGTCAGAACAATATGAAGATGGCCTTATAATGGAATTCCAACGGGTTCGTTAGGTCCGTTGGATGATTTCGGGCTTAGGGGCATGTTCGTATTGTGTTTTGGAGGTCCGTAACTAACTTAGGCTTGAAATTCCAAAAGTTGGATTTTTGAAGTTTCCGGTTCGATAGTGAGATTTTGATCCGAGGGTCAGAATGGAATACCGGAAGTTGGAGTAGCTCCATAGTATTGAATGTGATGTGTGTGCAAATTTCAGGTCATTCGGATGAGGTTTGGTAGACTTTTTGATCGAAAGAGTAAATTTTCAGTTTTTGTAGTTCGTAGGATTGAATTCGATGTTAAATTGGTGTTTTGATGTTATTTTAGGTGTTTTAAGGATTGGTATAAGTTTGGGCAGTGGTATTAGACTTGTTTGTGTTTTTGGTTGAGGTCCCGATTGCCTCGGGATGATTTCAAATGGTTGACGGAAGGATTTTGGAGTTTGGAGTTGCAGCTTCAGCTGCTGGTTTTGTGTCATAACTGCACCTGCGGTTGTGTCCCACAGGTGCGGAGCCGTAGAAGTGGCATCTCCATCACAAAAGTGGAAATGGAGAGGAGCAGCAGGAGCCGCAGAAGCAGTAGAATTTCTACAGGAGCGGCGCCTTATCTGCGAAAAATGATCACAGGTGCAAAAATCCCCCTTTAGTGAAATGTCGCAGATGCGGGACCGCAGATGCATTCCCAAAGCCGCAAAAGCAATTTAGCTGGGTCGAAACATATAAGTTCTTTCCTTTGCAATTTTGAGCCATTTTCAGCTCTTTTCAAATGGGATGAAGCCTTGGGGAGCACTTGCAAGAGAGATTTCAGAGGAATTCATTGGGGTAAGGTCTTTGGTCCCTAAAATCGTTATTGGATTGATTTTTATCATTTTTAGTATGTCAAATTAAGGAAAATCAGTGGTAATTTGGGGGTTAGGGCATCACTAATTGGAGACCTTTGGGTGGTGATTTGAGGGATCATTTGGTACTTTTGGTATGACTAAACTCGTGAGAGCGTGAGATTTCTGAAAATATAAATTTTACCCGATTCCGAGATGTGAGCCTGAGGGGCATTTTGGTCATTTCATCTAAATTCACGCGTTAGCTTAAAATTTATTTGTAGAATTAGTTACTTGAAGTACTATTTACATTATGCAATTTAATTGAATAGATTTGGGCCATTTGGAGTTGGATACTCGTAGAAAGAACGTGGTTTCGGGTTGACAATTGAGTCGGTTCGAGGTAAATGGCTTGCCTAACCTTGTTGTGGGGGACTTCCCCTTTAGGATTTGGTATATTTGTTAATTGAAATGCCTTGTATGTAAGGTGACGAGTGCGTACTTGTTCTAATTGCTGAAAAATATGATTTCCATTAAGTACTCAGAATTGTGTTTTCCTTTCCTGTTTACACTACTTGCGAGTTAAGCTTGTTTTTAGCTTAGGGAAGCATGTCTAATTGATTTAACTGCTTATTTGTTCTATTTCCCTACTTGAATTATGTACAACATGTTTAAAACCTTAGAGTTTTACTAGCCATTCCGATACAATATTCAATTCAGGACTAATATCAGGAAAACATGTTATACGTTATGGGAATAGTGATAACAATCCCTACGGAATCCAAATAGTCGGCATACAGCCCCAAATATCTCCACAACCATCCAAGTAGGAGGTTTACCGGATAATTTAAAGCCAATGATATAGTTCAACATCATTCTGTCGGACTAGTTTACAGTCCTCAACCACAATCGACCCCGCACTCACAGTAGAGTACGTGTCTCGCCTCATCATAGCGTCACAGTGTGATATACCGGGGTTTCAAACCCTCAGGTCATCATCTACATTTATTACTCACCTCGAACCGGTCGCGGGATTAGTCCGCTATGCCTTTCCCTCTTGAATTAATATCTTCGCGCATTGAATCTGCTCAAAACCATAAGGAATATGTTACAATGAGCTAATGGGACATAACCCAATCGAAAGAACTCGAAAAATACTCAAAAACACAAAATTGGCAAAACCCGAGCCCCGGGCCCACTTCTCGAAAAATTACATAATTCACATTTTCAGAATCCTCGTCTCACCACGAGTCAGTACATATCAATTACACAAGAATCGGAGTTCAATAGCCCCTTCAAATCATCAATTTAGCCTCTCTTAGGCTTCAAGCCCTAACCACCATTTTTACCCTTAAATTCCTTAAATTATCAGTGTTTAATCCTTGTTTTTATGCCATAATAACATTATTTGAAGCTACAAGTTCATACCTGATGGAATCCCTTCGAAATCTCTCAATTATCACCCAAAATCGCCTCTCCCGAAGTCCCAAAATGTTTTCTAACTTCTGAAAATCGAAACCCACTGTTTCATTAAACACTCAGCATTTTTCGCTTCTGCGGAGAAATTGTCGCTTATGCGACTTCCGCTTCTGCGGAAACTGTCAGCTTCTGAGGCTTCAACTCGACTCAACAAAAACCGCTTCTGCGGTTATTAGTCCGCTTCTGTGGACTCGCATATGCAGAAAATGTTCCGCTTCTGCGAAACCTCCCAAGCCATCGCCATTTCGCTTCTGCGATCATTTTCCTGCTTCTGCGGACTCGCTTCTGCGAATTAATTTCCACTTTTGCGGAACTTGTTGAACTCACCCAATTTCGCACCTGCGAAGAATTTTCTGCTTCTGCGGAGCCGCATCTGCGGTCTCCCTTCCGCAGATGCGGAAATACCTGCTGCACTCAAAACCAGCAAACTTCAACTCCAAATTCTCTCGTTCAACCACCCGAATTCAACCCGAGGCCCTCGGGACCTCAACCAAAAATACAGATATGTTCTATTACCTCATTCGAACTTGTTCCAATCATAAAAACACGATCATTAACACAAAAATCATCAAATCACGACGGATTCAAGCCTAAGTTTAACTAAAACTTCCGAATCTCACATTCGATCAAAAACCCGACCAAACGACGTCCGAATGACCTGAAAATTTGCAGACACATCCAAAATCACCTAACGAAGCTACTGAAATTCTTGGAATTCCATTCTAACTCCCGGATCAAAATCTCACCTATCAACCGGATTCCGCCAAAATTCCAACTTCGCCAATTCAAGCCTATTTCTACACCGGACCTCCAAATTCAATTCCGATCGCTCCCCTAAGTCATAAATCACCTCCGAAGCTAATCCAACCACCGGAATTCACATCCGAGCCCTCTAACCACATAGTCAACTTCCGGTTGACTTTTCTAAAACAACTCCCTTCTAAGGGGCTATATGCCTTATTTTCAACCAGAACCTATTCAATTACAACCGATAGACTCTATTACTGATATAGAAACATGAAGCAACACAATAAAGGAAAAATAGGCGGTAACTCACGTGACGACGGGCCGGGTCATCACAAAACATGAATGCATTAATTAAACGATAAGGATAAAGGGTGAGACTCGCATGTCTTCAAGTTTATCATTCATCAAGTCTAGCTAAAATAAAAGGCTTAAGGGCTATTTATACTAGAATAGGTATTTGGCTACAAATGACCCACAAACCCGTAAGCTAATTCTAATGAGCTAACTGTTGTCAATTATTATAAGTATAGCCTTCTTGATCTTGACTCCTTTAAAACACTCCTATGATAAGATGTTGACTTGAAAATCATGAGACATGCTCATTCGACATGTATCACTTCACAATGCTGGAGGTGACATTAGCAATGTTGAGCATCACCACCTTCTGAAAAACCATATATTGCTCTTCTGCCATGCCCTCAGGAAATTGAACAAGTGCCTGAAAATTATGTGTGTCCATTGCTTCCCTCAACCTCCTATAAAATGTTCTCTCAGGTTCGGGGCCATTGAAGTCTATCGTGGCTTTTGATCCTTCACATTTAACATAATTTCTTGAGAGCAGAGCAACCAATAAGAAACGTTTGACTTGATAAAATAAATAACTAAAGAAAAAACTAGAAAGTGGTCAGTATTATAGTCCCCGACAACGACACCAAAAACTTGTTGTTCCCAAATGCATATGCAAATATACGTGGTCGTGCAAGTAATAAAATAATAAATCGAGTGTCCAAACTATTGAGACTTGTGTTAAATACCCCCTAGTTTAACTAAGATTATAATTTAGTCAAGTATTTCCGAGTTCAAAAGTGTGATTGTACTCCGCAGTAATTCTAATAAGTAACTAATTTATCAAGAAACAAAATGAATTTTGTGTATTCAGTAGACATGAATATTCTTGGATTGTGATAGATTCACCAATCCAATTGAGCTATAGTTTACTCTTTCTTTCATGCAATTCACTCATGGTTGCTAATTAATCGAACAATTTCTCTCGTAGCCTTTTCTTGAAGTACTACTCGTCTATTCAAAATAGATTAATGCCTATATTCCTATGGAATCAATCTATTAATAACACATTAAGATTATGATATGTAATTAAGCACGGTTACTAGGTATATTCCTATCCTAATCACAAATCCTCCCCCCTCAGAGTCTAGATCATGCTCTCTTCAATTATTTCCTAATCTGAACATGGCTTTTCCAAGCATAATATAGATAGTAATAGAACCTAACTCTTGGCCAGACTACTAAGCAATTAATCACGGAATGGAAAAAATGGTTAATTTTAATAAAGGTTAAGTCAACTTTAAACAACAGTTTCATGGCTAAATCACAACCCCAGAACTATGGATTTTAGCCACTCATGATAATGTAAAAACAAATTCACAAGTGTTGAATAACTGAAAATACTAAGAAAAGATGAAGAAAACTGAGATATCCTCACTCTCGTGTGTTCCTCGTGTGTATTTTTCCTTCAAAGTGGCATCTCTCTCTCTCTCTCTCTCTCTCTCTCTCTCTCTCTCTCTCTCTCTCTCTC
>MU754352.1:9932-21205 GCA_026770625.1 Nicotiana glauca
AAAAAAAAAAAGGTAAATTTTGTTTTTTTTTGGGGGGGAGGGGGATGGAAGGGTAGTAGGGTGGGTGGTAATAGAAAAACTAAAATTTGAAAAAAAAATCTTTTTTTGGATAGGGGGTTGGGTGGGTTAGTGGGGGTGGGGAAGGTTGACAAGGAGCTTTGGAAAATGTTTTCCCTTCTGTTGATAAGGAAAATATTTTTCTCCGATTGGAGGAAAATGAATTGATAAGGAAAATATTTTCCAAAATATTTAACGCAACCAAACATGGAAAACTGGAAAATATTTTCCTTCATACCAAACACACACTGAGTGCCGAATGGACGAAGAAGGTTGCCAAGCTAGAGAAAAAAATGGCCGAGATGGAGAGAGCCGAGGATGGTCGAGTGTCGGCTTTGGTAAGGGCGGCGGCGTTAGAGGACACTATCCGTGTCCTTAAGTCTGAGCAGTATCAGAAAGGGCGATGGCCACACTGAGGGAGGCATATCTCGAGGAGCGAATTAGCAAACATGATCGGGAGGCTTCGAGCTTGGGAGATCGAGTCACATTCCTTAAAGCTGAGAACACGCAGTTATTGGCCCGAGCTCCCCCCAAAGAGTTTGCTTCGGTCACTGTTCCCCACCGCTTGTATGAGCTATGGTTCCATGCTGAGGCCTAACGTGATATCTACAAAGGTTTGTGGGAGGCGGGGAGTGTTCCAGAGGCCGTCTTTGAAGATGCTCGGGCGAAGGCATGCGAAGCTCGCACTGCCTACGGTTACGACCCTCCGACGCCGGAGGCTGGCGAGGGCGTTGATATTGAGGATGGGCTCCCTTTTGATGATGATGATGTTGGAGGGAATGATAAGTCGGGATTTTAACATGTTTTGTGCCCATACTTGCCTATGCTTTGGTTATAAATTGATACAAAATAGTTCCAAAATGCTCACAAGTTGTGCTTGATTGCAGGTTTGATCGACAAAGCGATGAATGTCAACGATCGGCTCAGAAAGGAGTGAAACCTGCTCAAGTGTCAAAAACTAAGTAAATTGAGGAAAAGGGAACCTAGTGCGGACCACGCAAAGGTGAATGTGGCCGCGCTAGGAGGTTCAGAGAGTTGGCATTTTCAAGCTGGAGGCAACGCGGGCGCGGTACGATTCACGCGGTCCTCGGTCAGGCTCCGCGGCCGCACTACTCTTTTGTGCGGTCCGTGGAGCAGAGATTCAGAGAGTTAACAAATTGCCAATTCCATGCAATGTGGTCCGCGTTCTTCTTTGTGCGGCCGCGCCAACTTCCACCGCAGTTGCGGTGCAATTCCACGCGGTCCACGGTCCTCAACTTCAGACAAGCAGAAACCAAAAGTCCAAGATCCAGTGCGGCCGCGGTCCATTTTGCGCGGTCCATACAGACCCCACAAGGGTATTTTTGTTCAGTTTTTCTAGCCTAGTATAAATAGAACATTTTACCATGTTAGGTCAAGTTTTATATTCTGAACGCTACTGCGCTCGTGAGACTTACTTTTGTAGCAATTTTCGGCACTTTTGCTCTTTATTAACGATAGATTATTGTAGATTCTTCTGAGTAATCAATTAATATTCTTAGTTCTTCATCTATTTCTTCAATTTCTGTATCTAGCATGAGTAGCTAAACCCATTAGCTAGTGTTGTGGCTCAACCCTAATGTGGATAATTGATGGGTGTTGCCATCTAGGGTTAGATTGATTATGGGTGTTTGCTATTTGGGTTGAATTTATGTTTTAATTTCGAATTTGTGGTTGCAAACACTGATTCAAGCTTAATGGGTTTGACTCTTCTTGAGAAAGAGAGTTTATGACCCCAAAATTGACCCAACAAGGAATTGGGATGGACTCATGAGAAATGATAGTCCCAATTAACGGGTTAAATCTCGAGAGAGTAATCAACCTACTTGAACCCTAGTTTCTTGATCAAATTGGCCTACCCAATTTGTCTCAAGAGAGCCAATTGGGCAAAATCATTCTCTCTACCGAGAGGTGTGAGAGTGGGTACAATTGCGAAAGGTTATAACATAAGCCCCAAATATATCAATATATCCTTAGTAATTTCTACCCGTCAATTATCCACCTAGGTAGTGTCGCGACCCTAGTGCCTTTCTTAACATTAAATACAACTTAGCAATATTCTCGTAGCATAATTTAGTGTTAATCATTAGTTTTATAATAGTAGTTATAAAAATCAAAAACCAAAAATGTTTTAAGTGACATTAGGAGTACAAATACATCTCTAGACTAGACAGAAAATCCAACTCCACTACTAGCTCCCTGAGGAAATCGATCCTGACCTCTATTCGGGTAAAAGCTATTGCGACCCGCTCTTCCTACCTTGGTGTAGCATCGAGTTGGCAGTGATCACTTTTTGGCACCGTTGCCGGGGAGCTTACGGTGTTGACTATCTGTTTAGTTACTTTTCTATTTTGCTTCTCTTTCCTTCTTGTTTACTAATTTTGTTTGTGTCAATTACTCAGGTACAAATGGCTCTCAATGCCAATGACCCTCTTGGCAATGTGAATGTGGGGGAGGAGGTAGACAATCTTGATCATGATGAGCTTCCCTTACCTCAAACTCTACGTAGAGGCCGTCAGGCCAATGTAAATGACAATAACAATATTCCAGACCCTCCTCCACCACCGCCAAGAGTGGCTCCAAGAGTCCTCTCGAATCAAGGATATGGGAGTGCCATCGTTCCTCCCCGAATCCGGGCGGGGAACTTTCAAATTACAAATGTCATGTTGACCTTGCTCAAGCAAAGAGGATATTTTACGGGCGCCTCTGATCAAAATGCTTACAAACACTTGAAGGGGTTCGTTGATACATGCTGGGGTAGCAAGCAAACAAACATGTCTAAGGATGCGTTGAAATTAAGGCTTTTCCCGTTCTCTCTTCGGGGTAAAGCGTTGGATTGGTTAGAAAGGCTCCCCAATCATTCTATTACCACATGGGATGAATTGGCGGACAAATTTATTGCCAAGTTCTTTTCTCCAAGTCATATGGCGGCTCTTCGGGATGAAATCCTCGCATTCAAGCAAGAGCCAACGGAACCTTTGCACGAGATATGGGAAAAATATAGAACAATGGTGAAGGAGTTCCCTAATAACGACATGACCAAGGTGATGATACAATAAACTTTTTATCGGGGCATCAACACCACGAATCAGTGCGTTGTGAACCAACTAGCTGGAGGGAACTTCATGAAACTTTCTTACCAAGAGGCATGTGATATACTTGATGAAATGGCCGACACCTCTTCGGCATGGCAAAGCCGAGCAAATGTGCCCCAAGGTGATCCCACGGTCACCCATTTGCACAAGGAATTGCACGATCATGGCCAAGCTATTGCCGAGCTTATGAAAACTATGAATCAATTGGCGAAGGCACAATTGCAACAAGTCCAAAACCCGTACCAAGTCAACGCAATGGAAGGTGTTTCTATGTTGGAAAGGAGGAAAAGAGGGCAACAACAACCTCAAGGTAATTTTGAGAAATTTGACAACAACAATGATGGTGGTGGTTATTTGAATGAGTGCTATGATGACCAAAGAGAGGAATGTCAATATGTCAATAACTACCAAGGGAATAGAGGAAATCAAGGAAATCAACAATGGCGTCTCCAAGGAAATTGGGGCAATCAACAAGGCGGCAGTAATTGGAATAATAACAACCAACAACAAGGTGGTGGCAATTGGAACAACAACAATCAAACAAACAACAATTGGGGTAACCAAGGTAACAATCAAGGCAATTGGAACGGGAACAATACTAATTGGAGCAACAACAACAACAACCAAGGAGGGTAGAATAATAGCGGAAATCAAGGCAACCGGGGGCAAGGCTTTCAAAGTCCCCCCATGTAACAACAACCGAAAAATTCACCTCCCTTTCAATCTCAAGGGTCTAGTTCTTCGGGTAGTGATATGGGGAGAATAGAAATGATGTTCGAACAAATTATGAAGGAGAACCAAGACTCTGATGCTTAATTGGCTTCCCACAATACCTCTATTCGGAATTTGGAGGTACAACTAGGCTAAATCTCTCAATCATTGAATACTCGACCTAAGGGTGCTCTACCAAGTGATACGGTAGTGAACCCAAAGGGAGGTAAAAATCATGTGATGGCGGTTGCAACAAGAAGTGGGAGAGGCGGTGATGTGCATGCCTCGAATCAAAATCAAGTTGTGAATGATGATGTTGGGTTCCAAGAAGATGTGGATCCTTTGATTGTTGAAGATGTGGTTGATACAAATGTGAACAATGAGGTGAGGATAGATATTGATGAGGCTGAGGTAGAAACACAAGATGCCGTGAACCTATCTAGGGAACACATTATTGATATGCCCGAGCTAGTGGTGCCCAAAGCCAAGGCACCTTTTCCTAGACCACCTCTACCTTATTCTCAATGGTTAGCAAAGCAAAAGAGTGTCAATCAATTCAAAAAGTTCATAGAGATGATGAAAAGCCTTACAATCAATGTGCCTTTGGTTGAGGCACTAGAGCAAATGTTGGGGTACGCAAAGTTTATGAAAGATTTCGTAACAAAGAAGAGGTCAATGGAGTGCGAAACAATTAAGATGGCTCATCAAGCGAGTTCTATCTTGCATTCTATGCCCCCGAAACTTGAGGACCCTGGAGCTTTTACTATCCCTTGCACTATCGGTAGTGCGGATTTTGCCAAGGCCCTTTGTTATTTGGGGGCTGGCATAAATTTGATGCCTTATTTGGTTTTCAAGACTTTGGGAATCGGGCAACCTAGGCCAACCTCAATAAGACTTCAAATGGCGGATCGATCAACTTCAGACTCGCCATCTTGGGCTAAGTCAGTTTTAACTTTTATATCCAAACAAGGTTGAACTTGGAGTCTCCATCTTGGGCGAAGTCATTTTTTGACTTATATATTTGAACAAGGTCGAATCTTGGAATTGCCATCTTGGACAAAGTCATTTTCTGACTTATATATTCAAATGAGGTCGAACTTGGAGTCGCCATCTTAGGCGAAGTCAGTTTCTAACTTATATATTCGAACGAGGTCGAACTTGTAGTCTCCATCTTAGGCGAAGTCAGTTTCTGACTCATATATTCGAATGAGGTCGAACTTTAATCTGTAGATTCGGGTGGGCGAAGTTTTACTTTTACTTGGCGGTGGCCGACGGCCGTAAAGACGTGAATTTGAGAGGTCGAAATTGTAACCTATTGTAAATTCGAGCGAGGTCGAAATTTTCTTTTATTTAACGGTGGCCAATGATGGTAAGGTGTTAACTCGAGCAAGATCAAATTGTAACCTGTTGTAAATTCGAGCAAGGTCGAAATTTTCTTTATTTGACGGTGGCCGATGACCATAAGGTGTTAACTCGAGCGAGATCGAATTGTAACCCTTTGGAAATTCGAACAAGGTCAAACTTTCCTTTTATTTTTGGCCGATGGCTGTAAGAGTATTAATTTGAGTGAGATCAGAATTGTAACCCGTAACTACGAGAAAGGTCGAACTTTCCTTTCATTTGGTAACAATCGATGGCCGTAAGAGTGTTAATTCGAGCGAGGTCGAACTTTTCTTTCGTTTGGCGATGGCCGATGGACATAAGGGTGTTAACTCGAGCGAGGTCGGAATTGTAACCCGTTGTATTATTTTTATTAGAGACCATTACTCGTTGCCGTATTGTTTACGCGTACGTCTGGGCAAGTCCCGTCTTGCTTAATCTTGCTTTCATTGGAGAATACTGTGCGTTTCATGGGTGAGTCCCAATTTGCTTAACTTTGCTTTTATTGGAGAATACTGTGCGTTTCATGAGTGAGTCCCAATTTGCTTAACTTTGCTTTGATTGGAGAATACTGTGCATCTCATAGGTGAGTCCCGTGTTCTAGAGACTGTTTCTCAATAGTCGACCTGTGCCAAACTGTTTTTATTATTTATAGTATGGTACAACTTAGAGGGCTTTGCTTGGTCGTTGTTTGCGAGATGGCATGGTACAGAACCTTTTCCTGGGATATTTTGGTGGAGTTTGTTCACGTACCTATGTGAGTGCTTGTGTTCCTATTCTGAAACAACAAGAGAGCGTGATAAGTTAAACCCAAACGAAATCGCATGTTACCTTGTCCTGGAAAGTCACGGAAAGGAAGAACGATGTTGTAGGGTTGCTCGCTTCGCCTCGTACTCGAATGATGGTTTCAGATTTGGCAATCATGTTCAGCTTCATCTTTAATCGCATCTAGGCTTCTTGAGGGTTGGACTTACCTCGCCCCTTGGGATATCGGGACCGAGTCCCAGTCCGACCCCATTCGATATGCGCAAATAATAAGTAAAACATGTCATACTTTATTCATAAATCATCCAGTGCGTGTGGATATGAAAATAAGGCAAGGTATATTAGGTGAATATGTCAAATGGGATTGTGGCTATGCCAAGCGCATAGTGACAGTGATTCTACTTTAAACATGCATATGACGTGTCAAACCCATCGCTACAGGTAGTCACAATTTCTATTTTATGTAGAGATCTGACCTAGATTGGTACGGTTATCTCAAGAGCTTATCTACCATTCTTTCGAGTTGGTATTTATACCGAGATAGTGAGTTATGACAGCCTGGAAGTGATACTTGGCTGGTTCTAGATCTAAAGGAAACTAAAAAATTTGGCTAAGAAATCTCCACAGACGACGCCAAATTATTTGACCAAAAAGTGTTAAACCTTTTGTTAAACTAATTAATGATGAAATAAAGGGTAAATCTTTGCTGAACATAATTAAATCTAGATCTGAGTTTATTGAATACGAGAATCGAATGAGGTCGAATCTACATAACACTTCTTAAGATCATTAAAAGATATCAAACATGAATGGTAAGCTTACATTTATGATATATCGTTCCGTACTTGCAAGAGCAAAGAAGAAAAAGAAAGAATGTCATTGATATCGGTGAGATCTATCTTTATTGATTCAACAATGACGATTACAAAGGTTTGCAACCACAATCGAGGCTTTTGCTTTGTTGTCAGAGGTCTCCCCTAGTTCTTCTGTTCCTTTTTCTCTCCAGGGACCTACCTTTTCTTGCTTTCTTATCTCATATTTATATTACAAATTTTTTCCTTTATCAAACGGTCTTTAACCAGCATATCCCTTCTTGACTGTACTCTTCTTTACTCGCTCAAGCATTACGATATATATTCTGTCGTGCATGCCTTTTGATGGCTCGATCTCGGCAATGGCCGAGATACACGTCGCCCTTACGCCTTATGGGTGCGACTATGGCTTGGTCGACCCCTTACCATTTCTTTTGATGATAATCCACTTGTGATCAGATTCCCGTACAATTGCCTTAATAAATAAAGCAATTAATCCAACATAACTTTAGTTAAGAAGTATACCAAACTTAACCAAGCGTCATGAATATGGTTATATAGGAGTATACTGTTTATGCTTAAAAATACATTTTAAAAATTTAGAATTCCATGTAAGAAATTATGTAGTCATATTTACTATAGTGATTTTTAGAAATATTCTTCCAACACTTTTTGAAAAGAAACCCACCTAAAAAAGGTGTCAAACTGGTGTAACATTACAATGGAGAGCAACAATAGTGTAGGGGAAATAGGGAGGACGTGAAGAGAAATCCAACCTGGCCTAAAAAGCTTAAGCTTCCTTTATATGGCGAAGCAAGCACACGTCGGATTATTATCTTCTTCGTACTTTTGCCTGTTACTTTTCCTCTTTTTGTGGTGACAACTTACACGGGTAAAGCTTGCAAGTACGGTGATGAGCTTTCGCCCCTTACACCCCAACTCCTCCATCTCTCTTTCAGTGGGATGCGTATGGGACTGTATGTGGATAGGGGGCAAAAATGCCATCTGTAAATATTTATTCTCTATCAGGTTTTACACTCTAACTATATAATTAATCTTACTAATAAATTAAAATAAAAATGCATATTACATAACTATAGTTAAGTAATAAAAAGTATAAATGCAAGACATATTGTATACACTCAAATTAGGTTTGCTCTTTTGTATGACTAATCGAGGCCAGAACATGATAGGCCAAGGTTCAGCTTCGTGTTATATCGAACCATGATGCAAAGTTAGATTGCCGAGCTCGTGACCTAGAGAACGATCAAGATCGAGATCGGTCAAGATCGGAACCGAGCAAGATAAAGATCGAGTGAGATTGAGGGAAGCTTACCGAGCCAAACAACAGAGAGCAGAAATATACGCAATCGGGCGAGGATCACGGCAGAAATCTCGGCACGTATCAAAAAGAGGCCGATTAATTAGCTAATCATGGGATTTCTTACCTCATATAGAATTGTATCAAGACTAGGACTCCCCTACTATATAAAGGGGTTCTGATCATTTGTAAAAGACATCATATTTACGCAATACAAAGCAATATACTGTCATTTTCTAACTTTTATTATCTTGTTATTCTATTCATAAGCCGGTTAAAATATCTTTTGGTTCAAGGGTGATTGAACTCGAGGGCCAAAATTATTCAATTTTTGTGATTGCATTTATTCTTTTATCATCAATTTCAATATTATTTAATTCTTCTTAATTTGTACTAAGTTATATCACGTGTCCTTAAAACTGCGTATAAATTTAATTATTATCCGATTTTTGGGTAACAGTTTGGTGTGCACAGTGGGGCAGAGGATAATAGTGGTTACCTCGTACAAACTTTTATGGCACACGCTATTTTACACTTGCTCTTTGAAGTATCTTTGATTACAGGACTAAAAAAATATCGAACTCTCAGTCAGCACCCCAACAAATTGACAACAATTTTGGCCACCACAACAAAAATGATAGCACCAGGGAACGATGTACCCCCGATTGGCCTCGATGGAGTCCCGACTGTAGATCTAATCGACGTTAGTTCACATGCAGCCATCAACAAAAATTTGGCCGTCGATCTCGAAGGCAGCGTCCGAGGGGATGCCTATCAGCTGCTCAGAGCGCACGTGGTGGTAAATATGGCGGGATCAGCCTATGGGTGATCTTCAAATGTTGTAGGTTCAGCATGCAGCAATAACCCAACTCCAAAACCAGAATGACACACCGAGCAGGGTCAAACTCGAGCCATCCTAGGAAATTGTACACAAGCTTGAATCAGTTTCAAGGAAATCGAGCGAGAAAGAATCGGAGACCAATCCTGCTATCATGAAGATGCTCGAAGAACTGACAAAGCGAATCGAGATAGGAGAAAAGAAGATCGAGGAAACCAACAAGAAGGTGGAAACCTATAACTCTAAGGTCGATCAGATCCCAGGGGCACTGCCAATATTGAAGGGACTGGATTCCGATTCTTTTTTTACAAAAACCTTTCCCCCGAGTGCGGCTCCGAAGCCAATCCCTAAGAAGTTCTGCATGCCCGAGATTCCTAAATATAATTGGGACAACCAATACAAATGAGCACGTCACCTCTTACACATGTGCTATAAAAGGGAATGTCCTAAAGGATGATGAGATCGAATCTCTTCTGCTAAAGAA
Organism: Nicotiana glauca; assembly: GCA_026770625.1. Classification (NCBI taxonomy): domain Eukaryota; kingdom Viridiplantae; phylum Streptophyta; class Magnoliopsida; order Solanales; family Solanaceae; genus Nicotiana; species Nicotiana glauca. The sequence goes on from MU754352.1 coordinate 19,414, forward strand.
ATTCAGAGAGACCCTGCCGAAGGGCGCTATGATATGGTACTATAATTTACCGCCTAATTTTATTGACTCGTTTGCTATGCTTGCAGATTATTTTGAAAGGCACATACCGGGGCCATCAGGGTCAAAAATAGGAAGTCAGACCTTTTCAAGGTAAGGCAGAAAGACAACGAGATGCTTAAAGAATTCATGTCTCGATTCCAAATGGAACGGATGGACTTACCACCGGTCACCGACGATTGGGTTGTTCAAACCTTTACTCAAGGTCTCAACGTTTAAAGTTTAGTGGCTTCACAACAGTTGAAGCAGAATTTGATAGAATACCCAGCTGTCACTAGGGCCGATGTGCACAATCTGTATCAGTCGAAGATCAGGGTCATGGCCGATCAACTAGGGGATCCTTCTAGGTCTGTTTATCCTATCATACCCTTCGATAGAATCAAGAGGGATATTGACCGAGAACAAAGGTCGAATAGAGGTCGATATCAACCATATAATGGAGACCGTAAGAGCAGCGGATCTCGGCAATACTCTGCACAAAATGAAAGAAGAAATGATCGAGGTTCAAGCTCACAGGGACTCATGATCAAGAACGACTTCGATAGATCTATTGGACCCAAAGAGGCATGACAATTGTCAGAGTATAACTTCAATGTTAATGTGGCTGCCATCATACCGGCTATGGGGTGCTTCAAAGAAACCAAGTGGCCTCAACCTTTGCAAACTGATCCAGCACAGAGGGATCCCAACCAAATATGCAAATACTATGCCACACAAGGCCACAAGACGGAGGATTGTCGACAATTGAGGGAAGAAGTAGCCCGGTTATTCAACAACAGTCATCTTCAAGAATTTTTGAGTGACCGAGCTAAGAATAACTTTAGAAATAGGGACTCCAACAAATAAAATGAGCAAGATGAGCCCTAGAACATCATCCATATGATCATCGAAGGGGTCGATGTTCCTCAAGACGAACATCTGCCCGATAGAAAGGTATACCTGGACATGGGGTTAACTCCCGAGCTCAAGAAAAACTAATTCAATTTCTTACAGCTAATATGGATTATTTTACTTGGTCCCATATCGATAGGATAGCGATCCCACAGATCACTACTCACATACTGAGCTTGGACCCGTAGTTTTGTCATATAAAGCAGAAAAGGAGACCCCCATCCGAGATCAAGCATGCCTTCTCAAGGACAAGGTAACTAAACTCCTTAAGATAGAGTCTATCCGGGAGGTTAAACACCCGAAATGGTTTAGCAAATGTAGTGTAGTTCCCAAGAAAGGGAACAAACTAAGAATGTATGTAGATTATAAAGATTTAGATAAAGCATGCCCCAAAGATTCTTTCCCTTTGCCTAACATCAATCGTATGATCGATGCAACGGCCGTCCATGAGATTCTCACTTTCTCAATGCCTATTCCGGGTACAACCAAATACGGATGAACTCGGGTGACCAAGAAAAGACCTCTTTCATCACTAAGTATGGCACATACTGCTAATGCTGTATTGTGGGCCGGGCTGGAGCCTAAATGGGCCAAATGGGCAGGGCTTAACGGTCCCAGGCTCTGGTGAGCTGGGCTCTGTTGGTCCCGGGCCAAATGGTCCCGGGCTTAATAGTCCCAAAGTATGGAACCGGCCCACTGTGTTCCTAAGCCCACATGGTCCCGTGCTAAATAGGCCGGTCCCACGGGCCTAAACGGCCTAAGTGGTCCGGGCTATTTTTTTTTGAAATTTTTTTATCTAAGGTATTTTCTTGTAAATTATATATATATATATATATATATATAT
>MU754355.1:23790-58102 GCA_026770625.1 Nicotiana glauca
GGTAATCAGTGTGTACACATGTCCTTTCACCCTAGGCATACCTATTTGCTAATAGCTGGTACAATGTTTCTCATCAGAATATTAACTCAAATAGTACCGTCTCACATCTATTACCCCGCAGGGTCTTGGTTTTCTGTAGGCCAATATTTTGTACTAGGATACTCAAACAGGCATCTTTGCGTATTTTCAACACTATATGTAATTATGAAATGGCCATAATTATAACGTGTTATCACGAGAATGATTCTGCTCATACAACAGAGAATCCCTTACAGTTGAGAATACTTGGGAGGGTACTATGGTTGAAGTATTAGAGCTATAAGAACTCTTGATGAAACAAGTAGTTTTTTATCTTGATCAGGTTAATTGTGGACAGTTTTGTACACCAATATGGACTTTATTCTGCTATCCAGGGGTTTGTTCTTCGCATTCGCAACCCTTCTCTCGCGTTCGCGATGAACAAATTCCTCATCAACGATTTCCAAACTCATTACAGATAGCCTATAGTATAATGGTCATAACTTTTTGCACACAACTCCTAATGACAAATGGTTTGATATGAAAACTAGACACCAAGGGATATAGTTTCATAGGTTGCTCATTTCCTGATGATATAGCAACAATGCCTAATCAATCTTTGACTAATTCAAATTTCGGAGCTTCTTAATATTTCACATAACAAGCAAGACATCCTAATATATAAAAGTGCGACTCTTAACGTTTTTAAAATAAAGTACTAAAAATTACTCAGCCACATCGATATCTAAGAGGAACCGAGATGATTTTGAAATATCAAATTTTAGGTATGCACAATAGAGTAACCCCAAAATAGTATGGTATAAATTTTTAAAATAACCATTGACACTCCTAATAGTGGGGGAAATTTTTGCAAACTTTTCATTGTCCCCAAATTCAATTACTTTTTTTTTCGGGGAAAACAAATCCCCAAATTCAATTACAACCAAGCATAAATACAACAACATTCTAACAACTTTTATTCCCCGAACTATCAATTAATTGGATTTTTTGACTAAATGTTTAGCAACAACACTTAAAAAATGAGGTTTATCTACCATTTTATCCGCTTGATTTGTCATAGAATTGAAAGCCCATTTAATCTGTCATTTAATAATCAGAATATATAGGAGCACCATGATGGATTAATTAAGAAAGATTTAACATATTTTTAAGCAAGCGTTTGCTTCCTATCATTTACATTCTATTCTTTGAATTCACAGAATATGCAATTATCTCCAAAATAGACATGGGATGTGAAAGTATTCCCGTAGAATTATGTGACATATCTTATATACGTTGCGCATTGATTATTTTCCCTCTATAAATGCTTCAACCCTTTTTCACTTCTTCCACTTTCCGATTCTAGAATTTACCCTCGAACTCTCTAATCGCTTTTAACTCCTCCAAATCTTCATACATTATTCCTTGAACCTTCATTCTTCATCTTTAATCCGCATACATTTTTTTGGGATCTTCAACCCAAGCCTTCATACCTTCATACAATCTTCAAATCTTCATATTTTCCTTTAAACCCTCATATTTTCCATATTACAATGGCAAAAACCTCCAAGTCAGTGCCTCGGTAGGCTGCTCTTTTAGCTTCCCACTCGGCCATAGATGGCGAGGTGGCCGTTCCCCAGGTGGCTCAGGAACCCCCCATGAAGAGCTTCACACCTTGGGGTTGCTCTATCGGGAATGAATTCAATGCCGAGAAGCCGTCTAGTCAACAGGAACGAGGCAAGGGAGCATGGAGATACATATGCTCTATTACTGAGAAAACTCTACCCATAGTCCGAGCGGACTGTAATTGTGAGAGTAAAGATGTGATCGTCCACGGGCCCGATAATGACGTCACTACTCAAGTGGAGGGGTATTTAAGTATTTAAACTTAACCCTTCACGCTCAACACGGTGGACCCCATAGTCCTTGCTTTTTGCGAAAGGTACAAGGTGTTCTTGGGGCAAATTCACCCGTCCTTTTGGAGGATCGTGATCCTCTTACATCATTTCATGATCAATACTAAAGCCCTTCGGTTCACCCTCACCACCTACTTCGCCTATATAGGCCCTGAATCTTCTGAGGGGGGCTAATCAAGCTCGTTCGTCGAGCAAGCAAGTCTCATTTCTCGAGCATCGACAGGGACTAAGACCGAGGGTGGTAGGGGAGGTTTGTTCGGGTGAAAACTGAAGACCTGATCCCTTCCGAGTTTCTGTCGTTCCCTAAGAACTGGAACGCATCCCGTAAGTATTGTCTCTCTCGAGTATTCATTTCCTTTTATTCTTTCTCTCATTGCCTGAGTTTTTTGTTGTGCAGTCGTTACCTAAATCCCTAATTCAGTTTCTCACCTCAAGGAATGGATAGAGGGGATCAGCAAATAGATGTGGTACTTCGAGCGTGCATAGCGCAAGCTCTCGAATGGCAAATGGGAGGCCATTCTCATGGTGAGGTTCTTTCCTGAATACTTATACCTCCATGCTTTTAGCTTACACAGTGCTAACCCTTTCTTATTTCTAGGTTTGCCTAAGACCACCGAACTCAGGCCGTTGGATGAGGACGAGGATCCGTCCTGGCTTGCCAAACCCTCAGTTTTGTGGCGACCCAGGGCTGCCGTGAAGAAGAAGAAGAAGAAGACTAATGAAAGTCCTTGGGCTCCTTGGAATTCATTGGTAGCAGGGGTGGAGGTTAAAAACTAATGTATTCTCCAATGTACTCATTATTAGTATGCTGGAGATAAAGATGTACTCAAATGCGACCTCTGATGGGTTCGTATTTGCGAGCAACTCATCGCATTTGTGAAGAGTAGCTGGGGCACCTTAAGTTCGCATTTGCAAAGTGGGTCAGGAGGTACAATGATCTACTCATTATTACGGAAGAGAGGGTTTTTGACCAGGGTAGGTAGATCTTGGTATTGTCTAATTCCAGTTAAAACCTGACCCTGATCTCATCTTGGTAGTCATTTATTTTTTAAAATAGCAATTGTTCACTAACTATTGTATCCGAAAATAGCGACTTATCGTTGCTCTTCCTTGATGATAGGGCACCGATAGGTCATCGATAGAAGTTTAACAAGTATATGTATGTGTTATAATATGAATAAGTTAATTATTCATTTCATAGGGATGACTTAATGGCATAGTAATCATAACTTCGTATATTTGCATTACTATGATATGTTTCTGGAAAATTTATACCATGTGTAATTATATGAAGTATTCTTAAAAAATAACAACCACTAAGGTTATTTATTGACCACCGCAGAGGTAATTTTATAAATTACTATCATTGCCGGCCCTTCAATCATTAATTAAACTAATACCACATTGTTTTGTGAACATGTGTATCTAGTCTTGCATTATACCTACCCTGGTCAATTTTAGCATATAGGAACAACGTAGTCATTCACAGCTGATAGATATTTGTATAGAATCGTCACGCCTTTCTTTTACCCTTAATTTAGCTTTAGTAATTTACTCTTAGCATCATAGTAATTCCAGAAATGTCAATACGTATTCCTGATTACTGGTCTAAAATAATAAAGCAATGACTCAAGATTTGTCCTCGTCCCACCAAGATGAGTGTTACTATGTTAGTAGACATACCTACTAACACATACTAATATGAGTATGTCTGGGTTTTCCAGTAGCGTAACCAATGGTAATGATAGCAATTATATGTTAGTAGACATACCTATTTTTTCTAGGATTTTAACCATAAGGATATCCTACAGGAGGTGGATCAGCTACCCTCATTTAACTTATCAGAAGCCCATTTAATTTATTTTAGTGTTCCCTGTAAAGACATAATGTGAAAGCTTGCTAAACCTACTGGAATTCATTGTACCCATTTGTCACCTACACCCAGATAATTTGTATTATCTTTCATCCATTTCTACCTAGGGGATGGATAGACTCAGGAACATGGGGATATTGGAGTCCAATGGGGTGGACTTCACCACCTTTAAGCTTGAGGGCAAGGCCCACAGATGATGGCAAGCTTACCTTCTTAGCATGCCAGCAGGTTCACCTCCCTTGACTTGGGATCAGTTTTCACATCTGTTCTTGGAGATGTACATACCACCTTTTGAGAGAGAGGAGCTTCTGGGTCAGTCTGAGCGACTCCGTCAGGGCCATATGTCTGTGACCGACTATGAGGCGAGATTCACTGACTTGTCTCGCCATGTAGCTATTATACTCCACACAGACGCAGAGAGGGTGCGGAGGTTCATCGCGAGTTCCTTTCAAATTATGCCATCGGATTATTTCATTCAAGAACCCAAAGAAAGAAAAATGAAACTCCCTTGTTCTCTTCAAAATTCCAGAAAACTCTTCTCCTTCTCCATTGCCATGGCCATTAGCAGCTTGTAAAAACCCTAAAACTCATTTCATTGCTATATTGGTACAATATTGGTACATAGTGAACTATATTTTACATAGATATACTATGTACTACACTTAGCAGAACTATTGCATTTGAGGAAATAGTATCCATAAATACCTCTTACTTGACCACCGCAGATGATCAAGTACATATACTTTGAGGTTGAATGTACACCCTCAAAGTGCGAGTCATCAGTGTTGTAGATCCGACTATAGTTTAACTCTGATAGTCTGAAAAGGTTAATAGGTCAATAGTTACAAATAAGAAGTCAATATCTAACACTCATCACATATAGCATGGGTTTATCCACTAAAACCGGGTCAACGTTACTTGCTAATAACATCTTGTGACTATTAACCTAGCATGTAGGGTTAGTAACAAATTCCCACATCGTTATTTAGTAATCTGTACATTATAACCCATTATCATCAATAGTGTAGCTCAATAAAAATAAGGTATCTCCGGTAGGTTGATATTTTAGTCTATCCATGGGCCAATGTCCGAGTTCCGTACCAGTTTTTAGTTCACTTTATAATACTACTCGCCTGAGTTTCGTACCAGTTTTAGTGCACATTTACACGTACATAGGCTATTAAGTTTGAGATGATTAAGCCATTTAGAGTATCTGAGTAACTTATAAAGTGGATATTTATTTTGTGTGTTAGTGAGGATAGGTATTAAAATATATAATGTCGCATAACCCTCATCAACTCATAGATATTTAAGGAGATAAATAACTATTTTCAGTAGTAATATTTACCCCATGTTTTGACTAACATAAAATGCTCTGATCGGCTGAAATACGTCATTGTGGCATGTGGATAACATACATATGGTGGTTTTATCAAGATAATCAAGCCATGGCCAACTTTGTCATAATAGAAAGTCCAGAGCGCATTAGATATATTCTTGCACTTGTTCTTTTAAAAAATATTATCTATGTAAATCGTCTTGAAGCAATAAGTGGTTTTCGAATAATAAGGCGATAATGCACATCTGAATTATACTTCAATATACTAAGTACTATCTTTCAGACTATGTATTCAAATACTTCGGAATACAATTTTGTTGTATTAGAGTTTATGTAATGTAAGCGTGCAGTTTACTTTGTAAATGGTGATTAGCTAAATGAGTACCTAAATCAAAATAATATTTACATGCCTGATTTAGTCACTAGTTCAACCAGCTCAGAACACAAATACAAGATAGCACTCTAAAGTGTAAACTCAGCAGAAAACACAGACATTATTTACTTTAGTGTATTGATCCCCGATGTACTTCTAACTGCACTGAAGAATATTTCCCTCGGAGCATTCGGGACCCTTAGGCTCGTGCAAATATACTATATCCCCTAAAATATTCGCTAGGATACATGAACCGGATTTGTCTATATCCATGAGGGTTTTTGACCAGAGTATTTACATAACCTTTTGTTCACTTTGTAGTTAGTGAACAATTGGAGTCCTTCAACTTATTATATCAGAGTCCACCCCATAATATCCTAGTACATCCTTATCCCCCTCTAGGGCGACCTCTACCTACCCGACCCTGTTAAACCTGTCCAATATTCGTTCATATTTCATTAGGTGACCTATAATTGTAAGCCCATAATATTGGTATATTTCATCTGGCCTCTTACACACCTAAACATTATCCAGGTATGTAAGAGAGCATTCCTCATCATTTCTATTCTCAAGATTTAAGATGATTTAATTTTGGTAAACTTAACCTATTACTTCATGGTACTCCGATACATTAGAGTAAGTGCGTACACATGGTATAACGGATATGTGGCATAGCACTTCCTGGATACACCTTGATCGTAAACATACATACTTGTTCACTTCTATTTGGGGGCTTCAAATTTTAGGGGCCTAAGGCGGCTACCTCACTGTCCAAGCCTTTAGAGCCGCCTCTATAGACGGTTAAGGTACGCTTTGTTCCGATTGAATACATGTAGTAGGTCCAAAGTGTACCAATCAAATACATTTCTCTGACAAATATGGTTGATACGCTTATCAGCACCTAATGCTTATCAGCTACTGTAAATCAGCTAAGTCAAACGGGCTCAGAGTCACACTCCTACAACTACAAGGAAAACTAAAGGAAACCCTTTTTTAAGCAGAATTCTACCTCACTTAAAACCTAAAAAACTTTGGACTTGGATTTAATTAAGCCAAGTTTGGTGTTATAATTTAAAGGCTTTTTGATAATCCTAAAAAACCTTGGACTTGGATTTAAGGAGTACCTAGTGAATTAGTCTCTATCAATAAAAACTTTAATAAATTTAGAAATTGATCCTCCTTTGATAATTTAAAAACCACTCCATCTGGTTCTAAATAAATGTCTTATTAACTTTTCAAATTTGGTATTTAGAAATAAGGTTTCATCTTCTTTTTTCCTTAACATGTTTACCATTTTCTTTTATACTTGTTTCTTCCAATTTAATGCATTTTTTCTTTTCATCAAAACAGAATAAGAGAAAAAAAAAATAGATGTCTCTTTGTGATTCAGTAGACATTTTACTTAAAAACCTTTGACAACCAAAAATTGGATAAGTATCATGATGAGTTTGTAACATTCCAGCCCGCTAGTGATATTGTGCACTCTGGGCCTAGGCCCTTTGTGACGACCCGACCAGTCGTCTCATGGGTTACCGCTCCGTTCCCCCATTTCTGCTTTTTTATGCTTCGCTATCTGTGTTTTGTGATATCGGGTTGGTCGGTTTGAGTCCGGAAGGAGTTTGGTGAAGTTTGAGACACTTAGTCTCTTTTAAGAAGGTTTAAGTTGGAAAAGTCAACCGAATATTGACTTATGTGTTAGAGGGCTCGGATGTGAGTTCCGATGGTTCGGTTAGCTTCGGGGGGTGATTTATGACTTAGGAGTGTGATCGGAATGGGTTTTATAGGTCCGGAGTAAAATTATGCTTGAATTGCCGAAGTTGATATTTTGGCGATTTCCGCTTGGTAGGTGAAATTTTGATTCAGGGGTCGGAGGAATTCCGAGAGTTGCAGTAGTTTCGTTGTGTTATTTGGGATGTGTGTGCAAAATTTCAGGTCATTCGGATGTGATTTGGTTGGGTTTTTGATCAAAAGCGTATTTCGGAAGATTTTAGAAACTTAGGCTTGAATCCGATGTGTTTTGAGTAGTTTGATGTTGTTTGAGGTGTTTTGATGATTGGAACAAGTTTGAATAAGGTTTAGAATGTCTTGGTACTTTTGGTTGAGGTCCCGGGGACCTCGGGTGAGTTTCGAGTGGTCAATCGGACCATTTCTAAGTTGGAAAAATTGCAGATTTTGGGATCAACTGTTGCAGAAAATTAACCCTTCGCGATCGTGTGAGTTGTATCGCGATCGCGTAGAAGGAATTGAGGAAGGCCAGATTTAAGCCTTCGCGTTTACGTGTGAGGCTTCGCGTTCGCGGAAGGCTGGGATCCTGTGCTTCGCGTCCGCGATCGCATATAAGGAATGGGGTCAGAAAGGTCCAAGAGGAATTGTTCTTCGCGTTCGCGTAGTGTTATTTTCGGGGATTAAAATTTTTTGCTTCGCAATCGTAAGGCTAGTGTCGTGATCGCGATGAAGGAAAGGCAGAACTGGACAGAATGTTTTAAGTCATTTCATCCGCGATTTTGGGTCTATTTTCACCCATTGTTGATCATTTTGAGAGCTTCTTGGTTGAGATTAAAGAGGGATTCGAAGGGAATCGATTGGAGGTAAGATTTTTGAACTTAAAACTCGTTTCTCTTGTGAAATCTACCTAGAAAATCATGGAACTTAAGATAAAAATGGAAGAAATAGGGCTTGGAATTTGAGATTTTGATTTGGGGATTTGGAGGACCAATTAGGGTCAGATTGGAGAACTTTTAGTATGTATGAACTCGTGGGGAGATAAGGAACCCGTTGATGTAACAAATTTTAAGTTTCGAGAAGTGGACCCGGGGCTCGGGTTTTGCTAATTTCGGGATTTTTAGTATTTTTCGATTATTTTCACTTGGGCTTTGTTCCCTCTGCATATTGTGACGTATTCGTTCTGATTTTGGATAGATTCGACGCAGGTGGAGGCCGATTCAAGAGGAAAAGGCGTCGCGAGCTAGAGATTTAGCCGGTTCGAGGTGAGTAATGATTGTAAATGATGCTCTGAGGGTTTGAAACCCCGGACTTGCACAACGTAGTGCTATGTTGAGGTGAGACAAGCGCTTGACGACGGGCGTGGGGTCATTTACTATTGGGGATTGTGACTTAGTCTGTTTATGTGATAATTTTACCACGTATTTGACTGAGACCTACTCCCTCTGTTCCAGTTTATGTGAACCTATTTCCTTTTTAGTCCGTTAACAATTTAGCTTAAACTTATAATTCTACCCTTAATGGGAAGCTTTTATAACCACACAAATACTCTAGGCCCCTTTTTGACTTATTTAGGACCACAAATTGTAAAAGTCTTCATTTTTTCTTGAACTCCTTGCCCAGTCAAATAGGTTCACATAAATTGGAACGGAGGGAGTATTTATTATCATCATAACTTGGGCTGATTGCCATATTTGGGCTTCGTGCCAACTATTTGAACCCTTCGGAGATTTTTATTACTATTTCCTCACTGTTTGACTTATTACTTGAACTCAGTCCTGATAATTTCTACAGATTCTACTATTCAGCCATTCTTTACCAGATTTTAAAACTTAAATGATATTTCAAATGATGTTTGGGCTAAAAACACTATTTTACTATTGCCGGGGGACTTGTGATGATTTTTCGGACTGAGTAAGGCCGAGGGCCTATATTGTGAGGAAAAATGATACTGATTTGAGGCTGAGGGCCTGAGTTACATATATGCCACGATGTGGCTTGTTGGAGATGAGGCCGAGGGCCTAGATTTGTTGCGCTCGGGCCGTAAGGGGCCCCTCGAGCAGTCTGCACACCCCCAGTGAGCGCGGGTACCCATTTGTGATATGAGATTGAGCTCGAGGGGCTGGCACTGTACTGAGATATGGCTCGAGGGGCGGATTTGTGGATACTGAGCCCGAGGGACGAACATCTATCCGTTACTTTACACTATTTACCTGTTGAAAGGAGTTTTTACTGAATTTTTTACTGATTTACTGTTTTCAAACAATGTTTTACTCCTTCATTATTGAATACCTTGTGCTTTTTGTGATTTCTTATCTTCAGTCATTATTTATGTTTGTTACTCACTGGGTCAGAGTACTCACATTACTCCCTGCACCGTGTGTGCAGATTCAGGCATTGTTGGTCCCGCTCCGGAGTGTTGATTCCTCCAGTCCAGGCGGTGTTTCGAAGACTACGAGGTAGCTGTTGGCGTCTGCAGCCCCCGTGCCTCCCTTATCTTATTATTTGCTATGTTCTTCAGATAGTTGTATCAGCTAATTGAAGACTACAAAGTAATACATTTCGGTTATACTTTAATGTCCTATACATCAACAACGGCAGAAATTATAACGAAAGGATAATGATTACCTATTCCATCGACAGTCCAATGATGTGAAGACTCACGTTTAGCACGCTTATTGGATATTGCTTGTGGTGGTGCGGGATTAACAGGAGGTTGGAATGAAGGAGTTGGTAGTGACGTCGCTTGAAACGAAGGAGTCGGCTGAGTGGAAGGAGTTGTCTGTTCCGTGGCTTGAAATGAAAAAGTTTGCTATCTTGTGGCCTGAAATGAAGGAGTTGACAGTGCTGTGGCCTGAAATGAAGCGGTTTGCTGTCTTGTGGCTTGAAATAAAGGAGTTGGTAGTGATGTCGCCTGAAATGAAAGAGTTGGCTGAATGGAAGGAGTTGTCTGTCCCATGGCCTGAAATGAAAGAGTTTGTAATGTGGCTTGTAATGAAGGAGTCGGCTGCAATGTAGTCGGGAATGAAGGACCCAATTGTGATGTCATATCTTGTGTCGCATCAATAGGTTGTGAAGGGGGTGCTGATTGGACTGACTTTTATTTTCAGGTTCTGGAAACGTTTATTTTTCGGCATATTTACAATCAACAAATATGGAGCAACTCTTGTGCAACACCATTTATAAGTATCTTTGAAGTTATTTATGGACTAAAGACTTATACAGCTTACGGTTTATGAAGGAACTATTTCTATATCTAAAGTTATATGAGGACGATTTACACATTACTAAACAACTTGAAGAAACAAAAAATACTTAAAAATGAATTGAAACATACAAAAATAAATTTCTTACCTCCGATATCGACAAAATTCTGAAACCTTCTATTATATTTTCCAATAGCCTCTCTGTCCTATTTGATAAAAACAACAAAAATTATACTCGAAGCAGAAATATTTGACAAATTGAAAACTTACACAAAGTAGAATTACAAATACAGAGAACTTTTCCGTTTTTATTTTTCAAACCAAACTCTATGAGAGAAAAGTAAAAGTCAATAATTCTTACTAGTTAAGTAAAATGTTATGCCTATAATTAAATTAAAAAATCCAGAAATAGAAGAAACCAGCCTGAACTAGATTTTCCATCATGTAATTTAAATTATCTAAACTACTTACCCAAAATAATAAAATAAAAAATAAACCCTAAACAGTAAAAGGAGCTGGCCAACTTTAAAGTATTATACCTAGACAAACAGGGTAATATTAATATAAAAAAAACTCTAAATAATGAATGTGGTTTTAGATTTTTATCGGATAATATTAATGTCAAAACTCCAAAGTAAAGAAAAAAAAATACAAACTGATTAAGAAAAAAAATTACAGACTTCAAATCCTTAGAACTTTAGCAAAGTTAACCAATTTTTCGGTGAAGACCAAGCAAAAAAGTATAACGTTTCTAGTGCATATAAATTTTCTGAAATTTCCACAAGTATTAAAAAAAATACTTCAATTAACAATGACGAAAGAAAAAAACTGGTATGGTACAAATCAAAAAGCATCTAACATAAGAAGTAGTAATTGGGGAACAAACAGTTGGTAGAAAGCTTAAACCTCCTGTTAATCCCACAACCAACGTGAATTGATTTCAACTGGTAAAAAATATTTTGTTCCTAAACCACAATGGTTGAACAAATATCTTGTTCGTCAAATGGGTGAAATGGTACCCGTAGATAGAGAACTTAACAATATATCCAAAATCAAAATACATGTAAAGAGAGAATTTCAAATTGAAGAGATTGTGGTTTCCTGCAGAGAGAGAGAGTCTATTAGTTAGAAGTGTCTGTGAAAGACAAGAGTTTCTAGACTGAAAAGGTTGAGAAAAAAAGGGGGAGTGTGAAATAAGTTAGGCGCCTTTTTTCTTTTAGGAATTTTTACACAAAAGCTTAATACCCAATTTTTTCCTATCTATAGTCGGGGACTGCTGTTCATAACTGCTAGCTACCAATCTAGCCCACGATAGCGAAGGCTAAAAAAATAGATTGAATGAGGTCATTAAAATTGAATCATCATAAGGAAGTCAAGTAGTACGTGACCGACTGGCGGACGCTTCTGCCTTTCCACTTTCCACAAGTCAAAAAATATAACGATAGCTAAGAGAACTAGAGAGATAGAACGAAATACTTGTAGCGAGTAAAGAACAATTTCACAAAGTTTCAAATAATATAGTACGAGTTTAAATAAATATTACTTACAAAAATTATATTATATAGTTACCTTTTACCCTTTATAGCAAAATATCTAATTATGGTTACATCCTACCCTTAAGCCACCATATACGTCAATTATTATTTTTCTCTCTCCTTTTTCAGATTTTCTCTCACATAATCACGTTAACATTCACAAACCACGTTCGCTCTCTCTCTCTCTCTCTCTCGATTGATACACTTTGCTCTCTTCTCCCACAAAATCACGATTCAGACTTCTTCTCCCACCCACATTGCCTAGGTCTCCCTCATTCTTACTCCCAAGTTAATTTCTCTCTAAAATCTCGATTTTATTTTCTGATACAAGTTCTTGTGATAAGTATTTAGCTTCTTAGATTTTGATACAAGTATGTAGCTTCTTAGATTTGGATACATATTTATATTTGCTTTTGAAACAATAACCATTGTTATTGTTTACTCAACAGAAAGCTATCGTTTTTCTCTTCAATGTCGGATTTAATGTCACACAAGATGGTAACCAGAGGTATACCCACCAAAATACTCAATTTCGATGGGACCTCTTTCTCTTTGCAAATCACTCAAGCGGAGTCGGAATTTGCAGGTGTATCAGCAACTACAGCTTCAGAGAGAAGAACTAAATTACACAATGACAAATCGAAATAAGTCCAAGTTGTATTCATATGTATTAAACATATTGTATTAATTTGCATTCAACATCTTGCATTCTTATGGATTCAACATGTTGCATTAATATTAATTTAACAGGTTGTATACATCTATATTTCAACATGTTGTATGTATCTATATTCATTAGGTTGTATTTATCTGTATTCAGAAGGTTATATTCACATATTTTCCACAGGTTTTATTCATATGTATTTTACAGGTTGTCTTCACATATATATGAGACCTTTATACAATAAATATTTAAACCTTCATATGTGTATAACAGATTGTATTAATATGTATTCAGGATTATTTGAATACATGTATTCAATATTAAGAGATCATATACAACCCCTGATACAAAAGTCTTTTTGTATTTAGTTGTATTTATATGTATTCAGAAAAAAGAATCAGTTCTGATGAATGAAATATTACATCATTTTATAATACAATCATATCGTATGTAAATAACAGATTGTATTCATCTGTATTCAAATGTATTCGAATACATATATTTAATATTCAGAGATCATATACCAACTATGTATTAAGATTTTATTCATATATGTAATCAGAGATCATGAATTAATATAATAGTCGTGTTGTAATTATGAATTCAGATTTAATACACCAACTAAATATATGCAGAATATATTCGCAAAAAAAAACAAGCCAACATGTATCATTGGTTGACCGATTTCTGTATATGAATGTATCAGCTCTCTGTTTTATTTGTTGAACACAGAAGCACACACGACAAAAGAAAAAAACGAGAAAGGGGAAGAAACAAACTATCGGCGAATGCTATGTTTTGATGTATATAACGTTTTAGGGGAAAAATGAGATTATTCACGTAAAAAACGATTATAGGCGATATAATTGGGTTAGTTGAGTTATATTAGGAGTTTATTATGTTAATTTATACACTTTTTGTTAAAAAAATCTGAATAGACCTGGAATTGCGCAATTTACATTACGACATACAGTCGAATACTGTCACATACACCCACATACTTTCGCCTATCCAGCTGTAGACCCATATTTCGCGTCGACTTTTGCTACTGTATTCATGAATTGTCATATCCCGAACCATCCCCTAGACGTGACTGGCACCCAGTTAACACCACCTGCCAGGCGAACCCCTTTCTATAACATTTAACCATTTACACAATCACTGAAAGAAGAAAATGCAAGCCTAATAGTATTATTAATAATTAAAGAGGAAACGGTTATCGCCCACTACCTTAGTCAATCGATAGAAAAACCAACAATCACTCAAATAATAAAACTCTAGCCCAAATCCCACATTAAGACCATGGAGCATCTAATATAGTAACTTGAGTTTATTGACGGGTGTGCAAACCCCAAAGAAAAAGGAAATAACTAACACGAGCTAGGTAAGTCTGAAACGAAAGCCTCCACGAACAATGTGGTGGCTCACCTCAGTAATAGGATCCATTCGAACAAACTCGTCAGCTACTAGCTCTATCTCCCATAACAGTATCTGCATGGAGATGATGGTAAGGAGTGAGTTATACGTAAATATAACCCAGTAAGATCCTCGACCTACCACTTTAAATACCTCTGGAACAAGTGTTGGAAAATACAAACACACCATAACACGAATGATATAGTAAATATGATAATTATACAATAACTCAATATATGTGTATCAACAGAGTTATTAAGAATTAACCAACAAGGATACTCACTAAGGACTTATCATAATTGCAGTGAAAGAAATTTACCAACACACCACGAGTCCACAACGGTATCACAATGCCTCAAATATGTAACAGAGCATACAAAATGCTCGGGTAATGTACAACGGCATACACAATGCCCCAACATCATGGCGCACAGCCGTATCAAACTCAACATCATGGCGCACAGCCGTATCAAACTCAACATCATGGCGCACAGCCGTATCAAACTCAACATCATGGCGCACAGCCGTATCAAACTCAAAATCATGGCGCACAACTGTATCAAACTCAATATTATGGCGCACAACCGTATCAAACTCAACATCATGGCGTACAGCCATATCAAACTCAATATCATGGCGCACAGCTATATCAAACTCAATATGACGGCGCACAGCCATATCAAACTCAATATCATGGCGCACAGCCGTATCAAATTCAATATCATAGCGCACAGCCGTATCAAACTATAAAACTCAACCTTATAGCACACAACTGTATCACACTATCATACAACTTATAAAATAATTTTTTTAATAAAATAATATATTTGCGGCTAGTCTAAGACCACCGACTCTGCCAAGCACACGTTTGCCCCAACACATGGACCAGGCAGAGAAACACACTTTCAAAATGGGTTTTAGAAAAGCAAGTATCAAAGCTTAAAATCTCACTTACCTCAAAATCCTTCCTTTTTAATACGTTTGTTGCTCCAGTCCGAAATTCAACTCACCAAACCAATTCTTGGTTTACAATATCCGAAGTAGAGGAAAGCCTTGTCCATTAATATTATTTAATGTTTGTTTGCAACTTTCTTCTCGAACAGCCAACAAAAATCAAGGAGTTCAAGAAAATTACATATAGGCTACTCCATATACACTAGAATATATGTAACGACCCGACCGGTCGTTTTGAGCTTTTGCGCTTTGATCGCCAATTCTCGGGCATGAATTGCCCCGTGTAATGTGTTATGACTAATGTAGATCGTTGGTTTTGGTTCTCAAATCAATCGGTATGAATTTGAAAGAACAGTCTCAGTTGAAAACTTTGAATTTGAAAGGTTTGACCAAGAGTTGACTTATTTGTATATGAGCTCGAATCGGAGTTTTTACGATTTGGTTAGTTTCATTAGGTGATTTGTGATGTAGGAGCGTGATCGGAAGCGGTTTTGGAGATCCGGTGTAGAATTAGGCTTGAATTGGCGAAGTTAGTATTTTGGCGAATTCCGGTTGATAGGTGAGATTTTGATCCGAGGGTCGGAATGGAAATCCGAGAGTTGCTGTAGCTTCGTTAAGTGATTTTGGACGTGTGTGTAAAATTTCAGGCCATTCATAGGTGATTTGGTTGGGTTGTTGATCGAATGCGTGTTTCAGAAGTTTTAGAAGAACTTAGGCTTGAATTCGATGTAAGTTGA
Source organism: Nicotiana glauca (assembly GCA_026770625.1). Lineage (NCBI taxonomy): Eukaryota > Viridiplantae > Streptophyta > Magnoliopsida > Solanales > Solanaceae > Nicotiana > Nicotiana glauca. The sequence continues at coordinate 39,544 of MU754355.1, forward strand.
TGGTTTTGGTGTTGTTTGACGTGTTTTAATGATTGGAACAAGTTTGAATGATGTTATAGGGGGTATTGGTACTTTTGGTTGAGGTCCCGGGGACCTCGGGGTGATATTGGATGGTTAACGGGAAGTTTTGGACTTGTGCTATTCAATTTGCTGCTGCTTCTGGTATTTTTGCTTATGCGGAACTGGGACCGCAGAAGCGGTATCGCAGGAGCGGAGGAGGAAGTCGCAGAAGCGAGAAGTATCGCAGGTGCGGATTTGGGGGTCGCATCTGCGGAGTCGCAGAAGCGACCATTTGGCCGCAGAAGCGGATTTTGTCCCTCAGTGAATTTCCGCAGAAGCGGAGCTTTGGGCCGCAGAATCGGTAACCACGGAAGCGGGAATTTTACCACAGAATCGGTTTCGACTGGGCAGAAGATATTAAAGTTCATCTTCACAAATTTTTGAAGGGTTTCTCATTCTAACTTTGGACTTGGAGAATTGTAGGCGATTTTGAAGAGGGTTTTCAAGGAGCTTCGATAAGGTAAGGATTTTTGGACTCAAAACACGATTCTATGGTGTTATTTCATGAATTAGAGCTGAAAATTTAAAGAATTAAGGGACAAAAATGGTGGTTTAGGGCTTGAACTTAAGAGAGCATAAATTAAGGATTTGAAGGACCAATTGAACTCCGAATCTTGTGTTTCTGATATGTATAAACTCGTGGGGAGATAAGGAGTCTAATGATGTAAAATTTTTGAGTTTCGAGAAGTGGGCCCGGGGCTCGAGTTTTGTCAATTTCCGTATTTTTAATATTTTTTGATTGTTTTCAATTGGGTATTGTTCCTTTGGTATATTGTGATATATTCGTTGTGGTTTTGGTCAGATTCAACGTGCGAGGAGGCCGATTTGAGGGGCAAAGGCGTCACAAGCTAGAGATTTCGCCGGTACGAGGTGAGTAATGATTGTAAATGATATTATGAGGGTTTGAAACCCCATATTTGCACATCGCAGTGCTATATTGAGGTGACTTGCAAGCCGGATAGCGAGCGTGGGGTAGGGCACCATTGGGGATTGTGACTTGGTCCATCCCGATTGATGAATTTACTGCGTATTTGACTGAAATTTACTTGTTATCATCATAATTTGGGCTGATTGCCATATTTGAGCTTCGTGCCAGCTATTTGAACCCTTCGGGGATTGTTGTCGATATTTCCTCACTGTTTTGATTTTTACTTGAACTTAGTTATGTATTTTCCACTGTTTTTAAGACTCAGCCAAGTTTATTTTGCTTTAACACTTGAAATGATATTTCTAATAATATTTGGGCTGAGCATCATGTTTTACTGTTGTCCTAGTGGCTTATGTGATTTTGACTGAGTAAGGCCGAGGGCCTGTATTATGAGGTTACTTTTGGATCGGGTTGCACGCCGCAGCAGTGAGATACTAATTTGATATGAGGCCGAGGGCCTAAATTTGATGCCATGAGATGGCTTGATATTGCGCTTGGGCCGTGAGGGGCCCCTCCCAGAGTCTGCACACCCCAGTGAGCGCCGTCAACGATAAATGGATCGGGCTGCACGCTGCAACGATATATGGATCGGGCTGCACACCGCAGCGGTACTAGTACTGTTCTATGTGTTTACTTTATTTCATTTGTCTACCATTATCTGTTATTTGTGATACTTCATGCAATATCTACCTAATTGCCTGGCATTATCTGATGACTGAGTGTTGTGCCGAGGGGCGGATTTCTGTGCTTATCTGCACTATTTTTTTGCATTCATTTGCGTGACAGCTGAAAAAGTCATTTTCAAAAGAGGTTTAAACTGAACTAAGATGTTTCTCTAAATATTTCACAGTTTCACTATTTTTCTCAAAAAGGGTTTGCACTGCTCTATATAGCATGATGATTTGCTATACGTGATTTCTTACTGCTCAGTTGTTATTTATCTTTATTATTCACTGAGTTGGAGTACTCACTTTACTCCCTGCACCTCGTGTGCAAATGCAGGTATTTATCCACCCGTTAGCGGGTTTTGGCTGATCAGAGGCAGAGTTATAGGAGTTAGCGAGGTGACTGCCAGCGTTCGCAGCACTGTTTCTCTCTCTCTTTTGGTTCATTATTCCGGTGTTGTATATTTTAGACCTTGTAGTTGGATTTTCACTTTAATAGATGCTCGTGACTTGTGACACCCCGATTAGGGCTTTGTTGGGTTGTATTTCCGCTAATTAATATTATTAAGTCATATTTAAGTTGTTTATTCATGTTTAACTATTTTAGAAAAGACTAGATGGGTTAGTTGGCTGGCCTCGTCTTCACGAGAGGCGCCATCATGACCGGTGCGGGGTTTGGGTCGTGACAACATACCATGAATGAGGAAGAAGGATCACCATTGTTGTACAAAAGCAAAGTCACTTTCTTCATCTCCAATTAAAGAAACCCATCAGATCAGCTACTGTATAGCATTTTGTTGGCTCAATAATCAAGCAGTTTCTTGATTTCTCAATCCCTTATGTTTTTTTTCCTTTTTCGAGTAAAGTTACAGCAGTACACGTTTTCTTTCTTTTCTTTTGTAGCGTCTTCCTGGTTTTAAGCAGCATGGCTGCGCTTTTCTTGGTAAAGTTCATAAGGAGCAATTGTTGACTTTTTGCCTAACACTTTAAAATATATTATTTTAAATGTATTTATTTTCTTGGGCTTCGGCCCATATTATATAATAATAATTATTATTATTATTTATTTTTTTTAAAATCAAAGGCAATGTTCTAATGCCTTAATCCACATGAAAGTGAGTCTGCAATTTGAATTTTTACCGTTTGCATATTTCTTCATTTTTATATACCAAATCCAATCTAATTACCTCAACCAATATTATCCTATATGCCCACTAGCTGCTTTAAATAATTCTTCAACTCGTATTTTATATGGTTAATTTAGAAAAAAATAAAATCAACTATTAAGAAATAATCCAACAAAAATTAGTTTATAAGCAATTTGCGACAATTAATTAAGGCAACTCAAACATGAAGATGCATTTAAATTAACAAAAATTCTACCGGCTGTTACATTCTCCTCCGCTTAGGAATATTCGTCCTTGAATATCGTATCGCGAGTATTCTCAAATCCATGAGTGTAACGACCCGACCGGTCGTTTTGAACTTTTATACTTTGATCGCCAGTTCCCAAGTATGACTTGCCCCGTGTAACGTATTATGACTGATGTAGATCGTTGGTTTTGATTTTCAGAAAAAATCGGAATGAATTTGAAGGAATAGTCTCACTTGAAAGCTTTGAATTTGAAAGGTTTGACTAAGAGTTGACTTATTTATATATGAGCTCGGATAGGAAATTTTATGATTTGGATAGCTTCATTGGGTGCTTTATGACTTAGGAGCGCGACCGGAATGCATTTTGGAAGTCCGTGGAAGGATTTGGCTTGAATTGGCAAAGTTAATATGTTTTCAAATTTCGGTTGATAGGCGAAATTTTGATCTGAGGGTCGGAATGGAATTCCGAGAGTTGCTATAGCTTCGTTATGTCATTTGTGATGTGTGTGAAAAATTTCATGTCATTTGAACGTCGTTTGGTCGGATTTTTTATCGAAAGTATATTTCGGAAGTTTTTGGAAACTTAAGCTTGAATTCAATATAATTTGATGGTTTTGGTGTTGTTTGAGGTGTTTTAATGATTGGAAAAAGTTTCAATGATGTTATAGGAGGTATTGGTGCTTTTGGTTGAGGTCCCGGGGTCCTCGGGGTGATTTCGGATGGTTAGCGGGAAGTTTTGGTCTAGTGAAATTCACAATTTGCTGAAGCTCTGTTATTTTCGCTTCTGCGGAATTGGGACCGCTGAAGCGGTATCGCAGGAGCGAGGAGGAATCCGTGGAAGCGGAGTCACAGGTGTGAAAGGGGAGCCGCAGGTGCGAGTTTTGGGCTAGGCAGCTGTTTCCACAGAAGCGGACGAGGAGCCGCATCTACGAAGCCGCAGATGCGGAATTTTGGTCGCAGAAGCGATCCCTGGGGTTTTAGTGATTTTTGCAGAAGTGGAACCTTGGCCGCAGAAGCAGTACCGCGGAAGCGGAATTTTTACCGCTGAAGAGTTTTACCTGGGCAGAGATATGTTATTTCATTTCGCGATTTTTGGGTTATTTCACCATTGTTGCCTTCGACCTTGGAGCTTTTTGGGCGATTCTGAAGAGAGAAATCAAGAGTCTTCATTAAGGTAAGGAATTTTGGACCTAAAACTCCATTCTATGGTTGTATTTCATGAATTTAGGGTTGTAATTGAAGGAAATAAAGGGCAAAAATAGAGGATTAGAGCTTGAGTTTAAGAGGCCTTTAAATGGGGATTTGAGGGGTCATTTGGACTCCGATTTTAGTATTTTTGATATGTATGAACTCGTGAGGAGATAAGGAATCTATTGATGTAAAAATTTTTGAGTTTCGAGAAGTGGGACCGGGGCTCGGGTTTTGTCAATTTTGGGAATTGATTGTTTTCGCTTGGGCTTTGTTCCCTTAGCATATTGTGATGTATTCGCTCTGGTTTTGGATATATTCGACGTGCGTGGAGGCTGATTTGAGGGGCAAAGGTGTTTCGAGCTAGAGATTTCGCCGGTTCAAGGTGAGTAATGATTGTAAATGATATTCTGAGGGTTTGAAACCCCGTATCTGCACATCGTAATGCTATATTGAGGTGACTTGCACGCCGAATAGCGAGCATGGGGTAGAGAACCATTGGGGATTGTGACTTAGTCCGTCCTGATTGATGAATTTACTCCGTATTTGACTGAAATTTACTTGTTATCATCATAATTTGGGTTGATTGCCATATTTGGGCTTTGTGCTAGCTATTTGAACCCTTCGGGGATTGTTGTTGATATTTCCTCACTGTTTTGATTTTATACTTGAACTCAGTCATGTATTTTTTTCACTATTTTTGAAATTCAGCCAAGTTTATTTTACTTTAACACTTGAAATGATATTTCTAATAATATTTGGGTTGAGCATCATGTTTTACTGTTGCCCTAGTGGCTTATGTGATTTTGACTGAGTAAGGCCGAGAGCCTGTATTGTGAGGATACTTTGGATCGGGATGCACACCGCAAGAGTGTTATACTGGTACTGATATGAGGCTGAGGGCCTAGACTTGATACCACGAGATGACTTGATATTGCGCTTGGGCCGTAAGGGGCCCCTCCCGGAGTCTGCACACCCCTAGTAAGAGTCGTCGATGTTAAATGGATCGGGCTGCACGCCGCAACGGTACTAGTACTGTTCTATGTGTTTACTTTATTGCATTTGTCTGCCATTATCTGTTGTCTGTGCTACTTCATGCAATATCTATCTGATTTCCTGGCATTATCTTATGACTGAGTGTTGTGCCGAAGGGCGGATTTCTGTGCTTATCTGCACTATTTGTTTGCATTCATTTGCGTGACCGTTGAAAAAGCCATTTTCAAAAGAGGTTTAAACTGAGCTTAGATGTTTCTCTAAAGATTTTACAGTTTCACTGTTTTTCTCAAAAAGAGTTTGCACTACTCTATATAGCATGATGATTTGTTATACGTGATTTTTTACTGCTCAATTGTTATTTACCTTTATTACTCACTGAGTTGGAGTACTCACTTTACTCCCTGCACCTCGTGTGCAGATACAGGTATTGATCCACCCGTTAGCGGGTTTTGGCTGATCAAAGGTAGAGTTATAGGAGTTAGTGAGGTGACTGTCAGCGTTCGCAGCACCGTTTCTCTCTCTTTTGTTCATTATTCCGGGTTGTATATTTTAGACCTTGTAGTTGGATTTACACTCTAATAGATGCTCGTGACTTGTGACACCCTGGCTAGGGCTGTGTTGGGTTGTACTTCCACTAATTAATATTATTAAATCATATTGAAACTGCTTATGAATTGTTTAATTGCTTAAAAATGGTGTTCCGAAATGGTCTGGCTGGCCTTGTCTTTACGAGAGGCGCTATCACAGACAAGAGGCGTTATCACGATCAGAGCGGGGTTTGGGTCGTGACAATAAGTGACCCTTGGCCATTTTCTTACTTCATTCGGGATTCAAAACCTTGACTAACTCTCCATGTTCTTAAATTTTTGTCTCGTTTTCTTTGTAACTAGAGTTATTCAATTATTTACAACCAGTTTAAACAACACAATAACATCTTGCATATTCAACTACTCCATCCAATAATATACAGTATCACGAGACATCAACATACACGTCAAAGTATGTAAATGGAGCTGGCCTTCCTGATAACTCAATAATATATGTATCTTGTAAATGGACGTGGCTTTTCTGATAGTAACTTTAGATCCATTCATCAAGCTAAAGCTAAGACAAATTTTTAAAAAAAAAGATCATTGATATTTTGCTCCTATTTTTTCATGAAAGCAGCATCATGTTTTCAATATTTAGGCAATCTTGTTATCCGAAAGTTATCTAATCTCAAACTTTGTAAACATAAGATATGACTTCTTTTTCTTCTTCTTTGTTTTAAATACTAATGTCCATCTCTTATATTTTCCAAGGACTAGGCCCAGAACCTGCTAAATCACCATACTTATCATTACATAAATGTTTATCTAGACTTCAAAGAACGTCAAAATGGACGAAAGAGTAAAAAAAAATGTACCTGACGTCTTAAATAGTTGCTCGTACTTATTTTGTCTGTTTCCCTCGGACTCCCAGGTAACTCCTTTGTCATATGGTTGCACCACAACACTTTCATTGAAATAATCTGCTTCTACCTTAATTGTCCTACTTGTCTACTTGATAATAACTCTTTTCATAGGAAAATTCCTCAAAGGACTTTTTCACCTTCAGTGAACTCCATCTTATTTACTTGCATATTACTTTTTTTTGCTATGTGCCACATAATGTTATTCTTGCATCCATGAACTACTTTTTGCAAGGTGTGATGTACCAAATCTAGACTCACTAGGTGTGACTCTCACTCCAGGTTTAAACCAACCAGCTATCGAACAACATAGACATTCATTTTAAGCCTCGAACAACAATAATCACTAATCAATTTAATAACTAATATCATGAATGAACTCGACTAAAGGCAATTAATTACGAGCCATTCTCTATGTAATATCCATCTGGTTAGTGTTGGGACTAGATACACATCCTCTCTTATGCCTCCATTGTGTTGGAATATATCCAAGCACCTCAACCATAATCCTGCAGTAGAAACATCCGTCATTCTTACATATGACATTGTCAAAACACATCCAAACGCTCCTACATAATGTTCTTATGTACGACAGAGTTGGAACACATATATACACCTCTACATAATGCTCTCACTTACGGCAATTCTATAACATATTCATACACCCCTATGTTAATATTTTATACATTGGTTACTCTTATAACACATGAAGATATGGGTATCGTGTTATTGCACTATCTCTTTAAAATATCGCTTCATAGAATAGTATGATGTGTAAGTAGTTCAGACTAAATTAAGCATGTGATTTCACGAGCCTATCACGATCAACGGAAGTAGGATTATAACTTTCCTCGACATACATGATAGGCTAACCATGAGGCCTATAATGGTATATTTTCACTTTCTTTCAGAGTTAACCATCCTTACGATAATTTTTTGAGTCTCTAGCACTCTTATTTAATATATGAACAGTTAAAATACTGATGAAGAACATTTTTTTTGTCACCCCTTTCCATCGTTAGCTCTCATTCTTCGATTCCAAGCCATATTTACGAATCTTGAAATTACTAAATTTTATAAATATTGCACCTCTTGGAATACGAATCTCCTCAAGTCAATCCCCACTATTGTATACACATTCAACGCTTTAGTTATAGTGATCTATTGTTATTCACTATCAGGTAGGCCCCGCCTTTAAGAGATGATAACTTACCACCCAATAAGGTCAGGACTCTCTACCAATGAACTTAGCTTTCTCAAACAAAGGCAATTATAATAGCACTTGTGCTCTAGTCTGCATATAATATCACATGTGCTCCAGCCTTAGCAGGCATAATACTAATGATCTATCATCCTTTTACTACATCACAATTCCTAAAACATCATAATATGAGAATATAAATTCACATGTATAACATATGTATTTAATTGGCAGTATCTTAATATCTGTAGGACCATCCTCTACCACTACATATGTTTCTCTCAACTATGAAAATATTCTCGCATGTCATTATAAAACATAACAATTAGAAGGCCAAGAAATAATCTGAATACTCAATTCATCTAGTCCATAACAATTACTAGTGCCTTCGACGAAAAAAACAAAAAATTCACCAGACGGTCATACCAACCATAACATGTCTTGAAATATATTGTTCCGAATATCTAACTCTTTTATCTTTTACTCGTGATATTTTCATCCTAAAACATCATTCAAACTTGCTCCAATCATCAAAACACCTCAACCAACACTAAAACCATCAAATTATGTCGGATCCAAGCCTAAGTTCTTCTAAAACTCCCGAAACTCGCATTTGATCAAAAACCCGATCAAAACACCTCCGAATGACCTATAATTTTGTACACACATCCCAAATAACCTAACGAAGCTACAACAACTCTCAAAATTCCATTCCGACCCTCGAATCAAAATCTCGCCTATCAACCGGAATTCGCCAAAATACTAACTTCGCCAATTCAAGCTAACCAAATCACCAAAAATTACATCTGAGCCCTCTAACTCATAAGTCAACATCCGGTTGACTTTTCCAAACCAAACCTTCCTTAAAGAGACTAAGTGTCTCATTTCCTACCAAAACCTCTCCAAACCAGCTATATCACATAAGGTACAGATAATGAAGCATAAAGAAGCTGAAAATGGGAAAAACAAAGCGGTAACTCACGTGACGACGGGTCGGGTCGTCAAACCAGATGCACTCCAGTAAGTATGTCTTTGGCCAATATTTTCTTATTTTTTTCTTATGAAAGAAGATATTAGTTGCTAAAAAAATTATAGTACTAAACTTTGTCAACCTGTGTCTGACAGAAAACGCTTTGGTGGAAGACATAGTGAAGGTTCATAGAATGTGGTTAAGAAAACCAAGAAGAGCAACTAGGACATGACTATGGAGAATATGAAGACACTCTGTGAATTTTTTGAATAGAGAATAACTTGTAAACAAAGAACTAATTTTTTCTTTTTTTTTCAATGATGTAAGAGAAAAGAAAATTGGATTTTGTGAATATACATTGTTTTGTGTGAATTATGTGACTTGGATTGATTCAAATATGTTTATGTCTTTTTTCATGAATTTCAAGTATATTTTTGTTGAAATTCCGCATGCTAAACTTGAGCATGAGGTAAATAACTTTTACTTTTTAAGCTGAAGTTTTGGTTAAAAGTCATAATAAAAGGGTCAAATGTAGGACAAAAACTCCAGTAGTTTCTGCGTAAGTTATTTGAAAATTCTTTACGACAAAAACTATCAAGCCCAGGACAAAAATTTCAGCTTATCAAGTGTTGATGTTTTTAAAAATGTACTAAATAACTTTAACACATTGGGCCGAAGCTTTTTGAAAAATCTTTAAGACAAAAACTATTGAATCCAACACAAAAACTTCAGCTTATCAAGTGCTGAAGTTTTTGGAAATATACTAAAAAACTTCGGCACATTGGGTCGAAGTTTTTTGAAAAAGCTTTGGGAGAAAAACTATTGAATCCAACACAAAAACTTCAGCTTATCAGGTGCTAAAGTTTTTGGAAATATACTAAAAAACTTTAGCACATTGGGCCGAAGTTTTTTGAAAAAGCTTTAAGAGATAAACTTTAGTATGTTTTGGTATTTTTTTTAAGTTGATACTTATCTTTTTTGCATTTACTATCTACTTTTTGTCTTTTATCAACTACTTCATCTTTTATTTGAATTTGTTTGACTATATAGTAAATGATCCGAAAAGTTATTTTCAGGCTGAAATTATTTTTTTACTATAGAAAAACTATTGGCTTTACTAGGGCTGAAGTTACATTTCTTTTTGCATTTACCACATACTTATCTTTACCACCTACTTATCTTGTTTCATTCAATTTATCTGAACGTAAAACAGTAAAAATAGCTAAAAAGTTACTTTTACATTTATAGATATTAAATTGATTAGGCGAACTCTTTGTCTATATTAACAATCTCTTCACTTGAAAATTTCATAGTCATTCATAGACTTCTATCATATTTCTTTAAATTTATATTCATCCTTAGTCTTTCAGCTTTTGTTAAAGAAAAAATATCTGGTGCAAGCGGAAGTGGGAAGCCTAATATGGATTAAATTATGAAGAAGTGGGAGGCTTTGAAGTGTGAGTGGTACAATAACAAACCAGTGGCTAATATTATGATTTTGTGGGATCAAATAAAGGCTGATTGAGAGATAATCACACCAAAGCTCTGTGCCAATCAATCATACCAAAACAGGCTTAACATGGAACGTAGTTGTGGAGATTATTCAATCTCGTTCGACAAGGTTGTGCAGCAGTTTGATAGTTTTCAGTTTCCCAGCTGGAACTACTATTCCAAGCTGCAAAACAACCTGAACACTCTTTTTCCTCTTATGGATAGAGTAATCGTCGAACAAAGTCAACTGCGTGATGAATTCAACAGGTTGAAGATTGATCTTCTTGGATTCAGTGGTGTTTTGCCGAGTACCCTATAGTTATCTCCGATAGTGATGATGATGAGATATTTAGAGAAATTGAGGAGTACTGTGATGATGATGATGATGATGGTGACGATTGTTTGTCACGACCCCAGTCCCCCCCCCCCCTGTGAACATATTGTTATGGCACCTAGTCCCTATAACTAGGTAAGCCTTACAATGCGGAGAACAACATAACAACATAACTTGCGGAATAATTTATTTAAAATTGAACAACTAAAAGAAAATTGTATAAAAATGCCACTCGTCATATACCACTCAATAATGCGGAAGTCTACAATATCACCCCAAAACCCGGAAACTCATGGGAACACAAGCTAATGGAAAGTAATACACGGCTCTAACTCAAGAATGTCTACAACAAAAGTACGAAATGAAGGCTAAATACTACGGATATAGTAAAGAAGGAGACTCTTCGGTCTGCAGTCGCTGCATATGTACCTCAAAGTCTCTGTGGCTCTCCCTGCCTCAAGAATAGTGCGCCTGAGATGAAGTACCTGGATCTGCACATGAAAAACATGCGCAGAAGGGGGCATGAGTACACAACAGCGGTACTCAGTAAGTGCCAAGCCTAACCTCGGTTGGGTAGTGACGAGGAAGGTCAGGTTCTTACTGATATGAAACAAAATAAATGATAGGATAAGGAAAATAATATAGATAAAGTCTACAGCGAGAATCTAAATAGGATAAATAAGGAATGCAGTACTAGAAGGCAGAAACAAGACAATACAAGGAAATGCTGCTCACAACAAGAATGATAACCGGGGATCTCTTGATATCCCGAGGATCTCTTAGTATCCTCACCGTATACACGAGGGATCTCTTGGTATCTCGAGGATCTCTTGGTATCCTCAATACCAATTCGGGGATCTCTTGGTATCCCGAGGAAATCTTTGCATCCTCAATAACAATTTGTGGATCTCTTGGTATCCCGATGATCTTTTGGTATCCTCAATAGTTATATATATACATCTGCCAGGGATATCTTGGTATCCCGCACTCTCACTCCAGAACATATCACGTGCAGGGGATCTCCCGGGATGTCGTCCCGTAGTCCCAAAATTAAAACATACAATAACAGCTCAAACAACAAGAAAAGTGCTAATCCCGGAACAAGTAATAGTAAATTCTAGCCTAACATGCTTCACGGAGTACAAACAAGACAGTTTAAGCAAATAGGCAAGTACGTCAACTAAACATGCTTCTCTAAGCTAACGCAGGAAAAGCTTACAATTAGGATAAACAGATAAGCAAGAAAACTCAATTGAAATACTTCAAGTAAAAACGGATTTTTCAACAATTAGCTCAAGTACACGCTCGTCACCTCACGTACGAGGCATTCAAATATCAAATATCATGTCCTAAGGGAAAAAGGTCCCCCACACAAGGTTAGACAAGCCACTTACCTCGAACCGGCTCAAAAATCAACTAGAAACCACGCCTTTTGCAATGAGTATCTAACTCGAAATGGCCTAAATCTGTTCAATTCAATTACATCTTGTAAATAACATCTCAAGCAACTGATTCTACTATTTAATTTAAAGCTAAGACGCGAATTTAGGTAAAATAACCAAAATTCCCCTCAGGCGAACGTGGTCAAAACCCGAGGTTCGAACCAAAACCCAGTTACCCATTCCCCCACAAACCCAAATATATGATTTGTTTTGAAATCGGATCTCAAATTGAGGTTCAAATCCCCAATTTTAGAAAAACCTAGGTTCTACCCAAAATCCCCAATTTCACCCATGAAAATCATTGATTTTAAGTGGAAAACATGTTAAATGATGTTAATGATTGAAAGAATTAAGTAAAAATCGACTTACAAATGATTAGGAAGAAGTTTTGTCCTTGAAAAATCACCTATGGGGTTTGTGTCTTGAAAGAATGGTGAAAAATGGTGAAAATTCGAAAAGTATAAAATTTGCTGGGCCTCAGATATGGGAATTGCGAACCCCAACCAAATGTGGGAATTGCGAACAATTGTTCGCATTTGTGAACAATGAGCATAACTGGGGACTTCGCATTTGCGGACAGAAATGTCGTATTTGTGAAAGTCCAGCTCTCGCATTTGCGATCCCAGAACAAAGTGAGTATCTTCGCATTTGCGAATATTTCTTCGCATTTGCAAGCTCGCATTTGCGAGAATGCGAAGCCTGCAGGTCAGTTCATACCAGCAATTTTCCAAGTTCAAAAATGCACTTGTGGCCCATCCAAAACTCACCCGAGCCCTCGGGGCTCCAAACCAAATATACCCACAACCTCAAAAACATCCTACGGACTTACTCGTGCGATCAAATCGCCAAATTAACATCATATACATCGAATCAAGCCTCAAAACTCATGATTTCTTCCAAATTTTCATAAAACATCAAATTTCCATTTTAAGTCCGAAACACGTCAAACGACGTTTGTTTTCAACCAAACTCTACAGAAAGTGCTTAAATCATATATAAGACTTGTACCGGGCACCGGAACCAAAATACGGGCCCGATACCATAGTCTTTTAATCAAATTTCATTTCCAATTTCCTTAATTATTTCTAGAAAACAATTTCACACAAAAATTTATTTCTCGGACTTGGGACCTCGGAATTCGATTCCGGGCATACGCCTAAGTCCCATATTTTCCTATGGACCCTCCGGACCATCAAATCGCGGGTCCGGGTTCGTTTACCTGAAATGTTGACCGAAGTCAAATTTATTCAATTTAATATAAAATTAGCATTTTTCTCACAGAATTTATATTTAAGCTTTCCGGCTACGCGCCCGGACTGCGCATGCAAACCGAGGCAACCCTAGATGAGGTTTTCAAGGCCTCGGAAGTACAGGATGGGTAAGAAAACAGGTGATGACCCCTTTGGGTCGTCGCATCCTCCACCACTAAAACAACCATTCGTCCTCGAACGGACATAAGAAAAAAGTACCTGAGTCGGGAAAAAGATGAGGATATCGGCTCCGCATATCAGACTCGGACTCCCAGGTCGATGACTCAGGAGGCTGACCTCTCCACTGGACACGAATAGAAGGGAAACCGTTGGTACTCAAATGACGAACCTGCCAGTCTAGAATAGCTACCGGCTCCCCCCTTATAAGACAAGTCCTTGTCCAACTGGACAGTGCTGAAATCTAACACGTGGGCTGGATCGCCGTGATACCTCCGGAGCATGGATACATGAAAAACTGGATGCACGGCTAATAAGCTAGGCGGAAATGCAAGTCTATAAGCCACCTGTCCCACTCGATCAAGAATCTCAAATGGACCGATGAACCTAGGGCGAAGCTTGCCCTTCTTCCCAAATCTCATCACGCCCTTCATAGGTGGTACTCGGAGAAATACCCGCTCACGAACCATAAATGCCACATCTCGATCTTTGCGATCTGCATAACTCTTCTGCCTAGACTGAGCTGAACTAAGCCTATCCTGAATGATCTTGACCTTGTCAAAGGCCTCCTAAACCAAATCCGTACCTAACAACCAAGCCTCCCCCGGCTCAAACCATCCAACCGGAGATCGACACCGTCTACCATATAAAGCCTCATAAGGAGCCATCTGGATGCTCGACTGGTAGCTGTTGTTGTAGGCAAACTCCGCTGAAGGCAAGAATTGGTCCCAAGACCCTCCAAACTCAATCACACACGCACGGAGCATATCTTCAAGAAACTGGAATACCATGCAGATGGACGATCTCACGAATATAAATCTCCGCCAACCGCTCCAATGAATAATTGGTACACACAAGAATGAAATGAGCGGACTTGGTCAGCCAATCCACAATTACCTAAATGGCATCAAACTTCTTCAAGGTCCGTGGGAGTCCAGATACAAAGTCCATGGTGATGCGCTCCCATTTCCACTCTGGAATCTCTATCTGCTGAAGCAACCACCCGGTCACTGGTGCTCATACTTCACCTGCTGGCAGTTGAGGCATCTAGACACATACCCAACTATATCTTTCTTCATCTGCCTCCACCAATAGTGCTGCCTCAAGTCCTGGTACATTTTTGCAACACCCGGATGGATGGAATATCGCGAACTATAGGCCTCTACTAAAATCAACTCTCGAAGCTCATCAACATTGGGCACACAAATCCGGCCCTGCATCCTCAATAACCCGTCATCTTCGATGGTCACATCTCTGGCATCACCATGCGGGAACTTGTCCTTAAGGACAAGCAAATGAGGGTCATCATACTGTCTCTCCCTGATACAATCAAATAGGGAAGACCGGGAAACCACACAAGCTAGAACTCGACTGGGCTCCGAAAGATCCAATCTCACAAACTGGCTAGCTAAGGCCTGAACATCCATCGCCCTCGGCCTCTCTGAAGCTGGTAAATATGCCAAACTTCCCAAACTCTCCGGCCGGCGACTCAAGGCATCCGCCACCATATTGGCCTTGCCCGGGTGATACAAAATAGTAATATCATAATCTTTCAACAACTCTAACCACCTCCTCTGACGCATATTTAGATCCTTTTGCTTGAACAAGTGCTGCAAACTCCGATGGTCAGTATAGATCTCACAAGGCACACCGTACAAATAATGACGCCAGATCTTCAAGGCATGAACAATAGTAGCAAGCTCAAGGTCGTGGACAGGGTAATTCTTCTCATGTATCTTCAACTGTATGGACGCGTAGGCAATCACCCTACCGTCCTGTATCAACACCGCTCCGAGGCCAACTCTCGAGGCATCATAATAGACAGTATAAGACCCCGAACCGGTAGGCAACATCAAAATTGGGGCTATAGTCAAAGCTGTCTTGAGCTTCTGAAAGCTCGCCTCACTCTCCTCTATCCACTAAAATGGGGCACCCTTCTAGGTCAATCTAGTCATAGGGGCCGCAATCGATGAAAATACCTCCACAAAATGACGGTAGTAGCCTGCCAAAGCAAGGTAACTACGAATCTCTGTAGCTGAGGATGGCCTAGGACAACTCTGCATGGCCTCTATCTTCCTTGGATCCACCCGAATGCCCTCACTCGAAATCACGTGGCCTAAAAATGCCACAGAACTCAACCAAAACTCGCATTTTGAGAACTTTGCATATAACTTCTTCTCTCTTAGGGTCTGAAACATTGTCCTCAGGTGTTGCTCATGATCTTCCCCACTCCCGGAGTATACAAGAATATCATCTATGAAAACAATGATGAACGAGTCGAGATATGGCCTGAACACACTGTGCATCAAATGCATGAAGGCTGCTGGGGCATTGGTCAGCCCAAATGACATAACAAGGAACTCATAATGGCCATACCGAGTCCTAAAGGTAGTCTTCGGGATATTTGTCTCCCGAATCTTCAACTGATGGTAACCTGAATGCAAATAAATCTTAGAAAATACTTGTGCGCCCTGAAGCTAGTCAAACAGATCCTCAATACGAGGCAAAGGATAACGGTTCTTCACTGTAACCTTGTTCAACTGGCGATAATCAATACACATACGCATGGAACCATCATTTTTCTTCATAAACAAGACAGGAGCACCCCATGATGAAACGTTGGGTCAAATAAAACCCTTATCAAGCAATTCCTGCAACCGATCCTTCAATTACTTCAACTCAAGAGGAGCCATACGATACGAAGGAATGGAGATGGGCTGAGTGCCTGGCAACAGATCAATGCCAAAATCAATGTCTCTATTGGGCGGCATGCTCGGAAGATCAGCTGGAAACACATCGGGATAATCCCGTACCACTAGGACTGAACCAACAGAAGGGGTATCAATACTGACATCTCTCACATAAGCTAAATACGCGGTACACCCCTTCTCAACCATACGTTAAGCTTTAAGGAAAGAGATAACTCTACTGGGAGTGTGATCTAAACTACCACTCCACTCAACACGCGGAATACCTAGCATAGCCAGCGTCACGTTCTTGGCATGGCAATTAAGAATAGCAAAATGGGGCGACAACCAGTCCATGCCCAAGATAATATCAAAGTCAACCATACCGAGTAACAATAGATCCTCTCTGGTCTCAAAACCACAAATAATAACCAGACATGACCAATACACGCAGTCCACAACAAGACAATCCCCCACAAAAGTAGAAACATAGACGGGGGCACTCAAAGAATCCTGAGGTACACCTAAATGAGGAGCAAAGTAAGAAGACACATAAGACTAAGTAGAGCCCGGATCAAATAGAACCGATACCTCTCTATGACAGACCTGTATAATACCTGTAATGACGGAGTTGGAGGCAACAGCCTCGGTACGAGTAGGAATAGCATAATATCTGGCCCGGCCCCTCTCTCGAGGGTGGCCTCTATCTCCCCGACCTCTGCCCCTAGCCGGCTGGGCAAATGGGGTAGTAGCTGGAGCTGTGATCATGGCCTGAGAACTCTGCTAAGCACGTTGTGGCTGAGAAGTCTGTGGGGGTGCACTTCTCCCAAGTCTAGGGCAATCCCTCACTATATGGCGGGTGTCTCCACACTCAAAACAAGCTCTGGGAGGGTGCGGTGGCTGTGACTGTCTCGATCTAGATCTGCTGGACTGACCTCTGAAAGCACCCCCCGCAGGAGGCGCGCTAGAAACTGGAGGTGGATAGTATGGCTCCTGAGGTATAGTCGGAGCTAGAGCACTGCTGGCTGCTGGAGGAGCTGAATGAATGGGGCGACCCATATAACCCCTACCATGACAACCTGCTACTGGGGTACGGGCACCAGAGTAGTGACCCGACTCTCGAGACCTCTTGGCCTCCCTCTCCACTCGCTCCCTGGCGAGCATACCCTCGATCCTCTTAGCAATGCTCACTACCTGCTAATAAGGGATGTCCATCTCCAACTCTGGAGCCATGCTAGATCTGATGGGTGGGGTAAGACCCTCAATGAACCGCAAACTCTCTTATGGACTGTAGAAACCAAGGCCGGTGCATGCCTAGCCAACCTGGTATAGCGGATATCATACTCCGAAACGGTCATAGTACCCTGGTGCAAATGCTCAAACTCTGCGCACCATGCGTCCCTGACACTCTGAGGGACAAACTCTATCATGAACATATCTGAAAACTGGGTCCAGGTCAGTAAGGCAGCCTTGGCTGGATTGTCTATCTCATAAGTGTGCCACCAATCATAGGCGGTTCCCTGAAATTTGGAAGGCAATGAAGGAAACCCCGCTAGACTCTACTATGCCCATAGTGCGAAGAATACGGTAACACTCCTCTAGAAATCCCAAAGCATCATCTGATGCTAATCCACTGAATACAGGAGACTTGTACTTCTTGAACCTCTCAAGCCTCAGCTGCTCATCCTCAGAAGCCGCTGCCCTATCCTCGGGCTAAACGGGCACTGCAGGCGGTGCGGGAATAATCTCGGGAACCTGCTCAACATGCATTCGCTGCTCGGGAGTGCGGACGGCGGGAGTCTATGCTCCTCCCTCGGCCTGAGATATGGCTGTAGCAAGGGGAAGCAACCCTGCCTGAGCCAAGATGGTGTACATACTCATGAACTGAGCCAAAGTCTCCTGAAGAGCTGGAGTAGTAGTGGCAGTAGTAGGCGTGCCAGGTGCCTGGGCTCCGGATAGATCTGCTGGTGGTGCCTCATCGGCAGCTCGCGCAGGTGCTCTGGCTGTACCCCGTGCGCGTCCTCGACCTCTACCCCGGCCTCGGCCTCTGATGGTTGCAGTAGGGGGTGCAGGTGCCTGATCATCTCGAGTAGCACGTGTCTTCACCATCTGTGAGAGAATAGAAGATAGAAGTTTAGAATTAGTGATGTCAAGATGTCGCATGACAAGGAAATCAAATGAAGTGAAAATTTCTTCCTAACAATTACATAGCCTCTCATAGATAAGTATAGATGTCTCCGTACCGATCAGCGAGACTCTAATAAACTGGCATGTGTTCCGTGACTCCTATGAACCTAGAGCTCTGATCCAAACTTGTCACGACCCCAGTTTGCCCCCCCTCCCCCC
>MU754355.1:58536-109257 GCA_026770625.1 Nicotiana glauca
TTCCCCCCCCCCCCCCCCCCCCCCCCGTGAACATATCGTGATGGCACCTATTCCCTATAGCTAGGTAAGCCTAACAATGCGGAGAACAACATAACTTGCGGAATAATTTATTTAAAACTGAACAACTAAAAGAAAACTGTAGAAAAATGCCACTCGGCATATACCAATCAATAATGCGAAAGTCTACAATATCACCCCAAAACTCGGAAACTCACGGGAACACAAGCTAACGGAAATTAATACACGTCTCTAACTCAAGAATGTCTAAAGCAAAAGTACGAAAAGAAGGCTAAATACTATGGATAGAGTAAAGAAGGAGACTCTTCGGTCTGCGGTCGCTGTAGATGTGCCTCAAGTCTCCGTGGCTCTCCCTGCCTTAAGGATAGTGCACCTGAGATGAAGTACCTGGATCTGCACATGAAAAACATGCACAGAAGGGGGCGTGAGTACACCATAACGGTACTCAGTAAGTGCTAAGCCTAACCTCGGTTTTGTAGTGACAAGGAAGGTCAGGTCCCTACTGAGATAAAACAAAATAAATGATAGGATAAGGAAAACAATATAGATAAAGTCTACAGCGAGAATCTAAACAGGATAAATACGGAATGCAGTAGTAGAAGGCAGAATCAAGACAATACAAGGAAATGTTGCTCACAACAAGAATGATAACCGAGGATCTCTTGGTATAACGAGGATCTCTTAGTATCCTCACCGTATACACGAGGGATCTCTTGGTATCCCGAGGATCTCTTGGTATCCTCAATACCAATTCGGGGATTTCATGGTATCCCCAGGAAATCTTTGTATCCTCAATAACAATTTGGGGATCTCTTGGTATCCCGAGGATCTCTTGGTATCCTCAATAGTTATATATATACATGTGCCAGGGATATCTTGGTATCCCGCACTCTCACTCGAGAACATATCACGTGCAGGGGATCTCCCGGGATGCCGTCCTATAGTCCCAAATTTAAAACATACAATAACAGCTCAAACAACAAGAAAAGTGCTAATCTCGGAACAAGTAATAGTAAATTCTAGCCTAACATGCTTCACGGAGTACAAAAAAGACAGTTTAAGCAAATAGGCAAGTAAGTCAACTAAACATGCTTCTCAATTGAAATACTTTAAGTAAAAATGGATTTTTCTACAATTAGCTCAAGTACGCGCTCGTCACCTCATGTACGAGGCATTCAAATATCAAATATCATGTCCTAAGGGAAAAAGGTCCCCCACACCAGGTTAGACAAGTCACTTACCTCGAACCGGCTCAAAAATCAACTATAAACCATGCCTTTTGCCACGAGTATCTGACTCCAAATGGCCCAAATCTATTCATTTCAATTACATCTCGTAAATAACATCTCAAGCAACTGATTCTGCTATTTAATTTAAAGCAAAGACGCAAATTTAGGTAAAATAACCAAAATGCCCCTTAGGACAATGTGGTCAAAACCCGATGTTCGAATCAAAACCTGGTTACCCATTCCCCCACGAACCCAAATATATGATTTATTTTGAAATCGGACCTCAAATTGAGGTCCAAATCCCCAATTATAGAAAAACATAGGTTCTACCCAAAACCCCAAATTTTGCCCATGAAAATCATTGATTTTAAGTGCAAAACATGTTAAATGATGTTAATGATTGAAAGAATTAAGTAAAAATCGACTTACAAATGATTTGGAAGAAGTTTTGTCCTTGAGAAATCGCCTATGGGGTTTGGGTTTTGAAAGAATGGTGAAAATTCGACTAAGTATAAAATTTGCTAGGCCTCAGATATGGGAATTGCGAACTGGGGTTCGCAATTGCGAACCCCTACCAAATGTGGGAATTGCGAACAATTGTTCGCATTTGCGAACCATAAGCATAACTGGGGACTTCGCATTTGCGGACAAAAATGTCGCATTCGCGAAAGTCCAGCTCTCGCATTTGCGATATAGTGATCGCATTTGCGATCCCTAAACAAAGTGAGTACCTTCGCATTTGCGAATATTTCTTCGCATTTGCGAGCCTGCAGGTCAGATCATACCAGCAACTTTCCAAGTTCAAAAATGCACTCCGTGGCCTATCCAAAACTCACCCGAGCCCTCGAGGCTCCAAACTAAATTTATCCACAACCTCAAAAATATCCTACGGAGTTACTCACGCGATCAAATCGACAAATTAACATCATATACATCGAATTAAGCCTCAAAACTCATGATTTCTTCCAAATTTTTATAAAACATCAAATTTCCATTTTAAGTCCGAAACACGTCAAACGACGTCCGTTTTCAACCAAACTCTACAGAAAGTGCTTAAATCATATATAAGACTTGTACCAGCACTAGAACCAAAATACAGGTCCGATACTATAGTCTTCTAATCAAATTTCATTTCCAATTTTCTTAATTATTTCCAGAAAATAATTTCACACAAAAATTCATTTCTCGGACTTGGAACCTCGGAATTCGATTCCAGGCATACACCCAAGTACCATATTTTGCTACGGACCCTTTGGGACCGTCAAATCATGGGTCCGGGTCCGTTTACCTGAAATGTTAAGCGAAGTCAAATTTATTCAATTTAATATCAAAATTAGCATTTTTCTCACAGAATTCATATTTAAGCTTTCCGGCTACGTGTCCGGACTGTGCACGCAAATCGAAAAAATCCTAGATGAGGTTTTCAAGGCCTCGGAAGTACAGGATTGGTAAGAAAATAGGTGATGACCCCTTTGGGTCGTCACATTTTTAGTGTTTGTAATCTTTTTTTTTATGTTTCAATGCTATGCTTTTTTGCTTACTTCGGCCCATAGAGCTGAAGTTTTTTAGGTTCATTTTGTATAACTTCAGCCCATATAGCTGAAGTTTTGTTTGTAATTTGTGTGTTGTTCTGACCTCTTTTTATATCAATGTAATTGTCACACTCTTTGTTCTTAGCTTTCTATTTGCATTATCCTTGTTATTTGTTGGTATTTTCTTTATACTTCTTAGTTGCAGTATGGTACTTAGTTTTTATTAAGTTCTTTTTTCTACAATTTCAGCTTAGAGATGCTGCAGCTTTTGTTTGTAGATGCATTTCTTTTTGTGTGCTATATGCGTATGTGTGTGTGTGTTTGTTTGTTTAAGGATATGTATTTCGCATACTGTAATCTGAAGTTTTTTCTCGCAGAAGTCATTGTGCACTTTTTATAAATGCAACCAAAGTAAGCCTGTGCAACAAAAATAAGTGATTTGTACTTTAGCAGTATATAAAATTGTCCAAAAGCTTTTTTTTTTATTCCTATGAAAAAAATCACATTTCAATTATGTCATACAATAAAGTAAGTCTAAATTCAGACCAAGGATTATTGAAGGTTGGAGTATTTTTCAATGTGTTTCTTGGGATATGGATGAGGTGCTAGAAAAGACAAGCAAGTTGTTCTGTTATGCCCAACTTGTTTACATCGACTGCATTTGGTAGACTAGAATGGTACTGCTGATTCCGTCGCAGGTATATGCCTCTTCTTTTGTCTTCTTCCTTGTAAAATCTCTACATCGGGAGGTTTTGTGATCTCAGATTGTACATTTTGTGGTATATCTTGATATCCCACGGTATTCACATGTCTTTCATATGTTTTCAACTGTGTTTCCCTTGAATACCAATTTGAGCAGTAATCAAATTTCTGCAAATATCTCTTATTAATAACAGCGATTACATGTGGACAGGGCAATTCATCAAGTTGGAATTCCAGGCAGTCACTAGTTCTCTTCTTTAAGTCCACAATGAATTCGATTCCTTCACTATTTATTCTAAACAACATTGAGTCAAGGTTGAACACCGAACAAGGAATAAAAAATTAAGACAAACTACATTAGTGTATTTTTGCTTCAAAAAGAAAAAGTATGAAATTTTTTAAATGTAAGAAGTAAATCAATGCAACACATATAAAAAGTTGAAGTTAATAAATATACTCACAAACATTTTGCAAGCCAAGTCCATCTTCTTAGTCATCTCTTCTTTTGCCCATATTGATCTCTGTAAAAAGTTTCATTTGCCTTTTTTCTCCGTTCGTAAAACCACTCTCCCAACTTTTCTTGGATGAAATCTAATATTCTTAAAATAGGCATTTCTCTTCCTTTTAGTAAAACGGAATTCATTGATTCTACCATGTTTGTTGTTAGCATATCATAACGTTACCGTGGGAACTACGATCGAGCCCATCTCTCGGGAGGCTCTTCCATTATGTAATTTTATGTTTTCTTGTCAATACTTTTGAGTTTGGATATTAACTGATTAAAATATTTACGTTTGTATGAACTTGCAGCACTTTGAAAAAGATTTACCGTGGCTTTTACATGTCTTTGCTTTAAATTTTTCTCAAAGTGATAGAGGCAGATACCATGGTGAGCTTCAGGAAAAACTTTTCTAATCCCATTTGTGATCGATTGGTTTCTATCTGACAAGAAAACCAGTTCACGACGGACTTGAATTGCTTTTTTCATTTCCCCGAAGAATCAAATGTATGCCTCATTATTTTCTGATTCTGCTACACCAAAACATAGAGGAAAGATTTGATTGTTTGCATTCTTTGATACAGCAACAAATAGAACACCACAATATTTGGACTTTAAAAACGTTACATCTACTGCAATAACGGGTCTACATTAGGACCAATCAGCTACTGATGTCACAGGAGCAAAGAACATGTAAGCAAATCTTATGAAACACAAAAAAACAAATCATAAGGTATGAAGTTTTTCAAATAAGAACATTTGAAACTTCAGGCTGATGGTTAGTATTGTTTTGCTTACCTATTCTGTGCATCTCTTTTTATGCTTGTGTACGTTCCTGTGTTTTTAGCCACCATCATGTGTAGGTACGAAGGAAGAATCTGGTAGTTCTCTTCAGGTGTTCCCATTACGCAAGCAACAACTTTTTGAATAGCACGCCATGCCTTGTGATAACCAATGTTAATTCCAAATTTCTTTTTCATTTCATTTTCTACAAAGGCTGGTGTAACCTCTATCTTTTTGTCTCGAACATGTTCTATAATTTGTTCACTTATAAAATTTGATGTAGCATGCTTATGATCTGATTTTTTTGAATCAACCGAGCATTCATGGATGTTATGATATTTTACCACCCTAAACAGTGTGGAATTTTTTATTCTGGTAGCACGTACATTCCAACCACATTTGTCCACGATGCATTTCAGCTCGTATCTCTTGGAACATGATCTAACAACAGTGAATTCAACTTTCTGGTTTATCTCCAAGCTGTAGAAAAATTTAGTCATGTTTTGTTTGTTCTCAAAGATTGATCCAACTCTTACTTCCTCAGGCAACGCATCGTGTCTAAGTATTTTACATGGTGGAGATTGTTTCACCTTTCTCCGCACTCTTTTTCTTGATTTCTGAGAAGCACAAGAACTTTCAGCAATTTCTTCAATTCTATCTGATGTTATCGGTATAAGCTCCATGTTTACTTCATCTTCTTTGTTGCTTATCATTGCAGAAGGTAACAAAAAGCTTTGTTGGATTGTGTGTTGGTTGTCAATTTGCATTATTAGCTGTCCTTCTTCTTCTTAGTCATCGACAAACTGGTATGAATTTATTGGAGGAGGAGGTAATTGTGGTAGCACTATATATTCTGAAGCAACTGTAATGTTAGAAGGTTGTTGCCCGTTGTCTACTTCCATTATTGGATGTCATACTTCATGTTGATAGTCAGCCTCAGGTTCTGAATCTATCGCATATGCAAGACACTGGTTGAATGCTGCAGATTCTAAAGGTTGTGTTTTTTCGATGACGAAATGGCAATTCTTGTAGGCTGAATCAGTTGTAAGAAAATGTATACACGTACTGAGTTCTTCATCTGAAGTTACAAGCATTCCTTTGCTTGTATTTAGTTTGATATCAAACCATACTTTTAGTACATATCTTGTTGAATCAATATTTCCAACTTCACTAATTTTCTTCAGGAAACTATTGAATGATATGTGCTTATTAAGTAGAACAAGATTTGTATCATGATCGAAGAATTTGAAATCAGGAGTCCAACTCCCATTGAAAGTTTTAACAATGCAAATCGGATTCTGTCACGACCAAAATCCAGACCCAGTCGTGATAGCGCCTCTCGTGGGGACAAGGCCAGCCAACTAAATCCAATTCATCCTTTTAAAATAGTTGAACAGTTCATAAGCAGTTTAAATATGATCAAATGATAATAATTAGTGGAAGTACAACCCGACACAGCCCAAACCAGGGTGTCACAAGTCACGAGCATCTATTAAAGTATGAATACAACTACGAGGTCTGAAATATACAAAATAGGACTGATAAACAAAAGGAAGAAATGTGGTGCGAACGCTGGTAGTCACCTCGCTAAACTCCAATAACTTAGCTTCTGATCAGCTCAAAACCTGCTATCGGGTGAACAATTTCCTGCATCAACACACGAGGTGCAGGGAGTAAAGTGAGTACTCCAACTCAATGAGTAATAAAGGTAAATAATAACTGAGCAGTAAGAAATTACTTAAGACAAATCATCATGCTGTATAGAAGTAGTATAAAACCCCTTGAGAAAGAGAAGTGAAGCTGTGAAATCTTTAAAAAATATCTTAGCTCAGTTTAAACCTCTTTTGAAAATGACTTTTTCAACAGTTATGCAAATGAATGCAAAACAATTAGTGCAAAAAAACACAGAAATTCGTCCCTCGGGGACAACACTCACTCAACAGATAATGCGAGACAATCAAGTAGATACCCCGTGAAGTAACACAAACAGCAGATAATGGCAAACAAATAAAACAAAGTAAACACATAAATCAGTATCATATAGTAACCGTTGCGGCGTGCAGCCCGATCCATATATTTTGTCGACGACGCTCACTGGGGGTGTGTAGACTCTGGGAGGGGCCCCTTACGACCCAAGCGCAATATCAAGCCATCTCGTGGCATCAAATCTAGGCCCTAGGCCTCATATCAAATCAGTATCTCACTGCTGCGGCATGCAGCCTGATCCAAAAGTATCCTCACAATACAGGCTCTCGGCCTTACTCAGTCAAAAATCACACAAGCCACTCGGGCGACAGTAAGCATGATGCTCAGCCCAAAATATTATTGGAAATATCATTTCAAGTGTTAAAGCAAAAATAAACTTGGCTGAGTCGTAAAAACAATTGAAAATACATGACTGAGTTCAAGTATAAAATCAAAACAGTGAGGAAATATCAACAACAATCCCCAAAGGGTTCAAATAGCTGGAACGAAGCCCAAATATGACAATCAACCCAAATCATGATGATAACAAATAAATTTCAGTCAAATAAACAGTAAATTCATCAATCGGGACGGACCAAGTCACAATCCCCAATGGTGCTCTACCCTACGCTCGCTATTCGGCGTGCAAGTCACCTCAACATAGCACCACGATGTGCAAATTCGGGGTTTCAAACCCTCAGGATAACATTTACCATCATTACTCACCTCAATTCGACCAAAATCCTACTCTGAAATGCCATTGCCCCTTGAATCGGCCTCCAATCAACCCGAATCCCATTGTTCCCTATGAAAATATCTCAAAAAATTGGCCTCCATTCTGTCCAGTCCTTTTCTTCTTCGCGTACGCGAGGCCCTCTTGCGAACGTGAAGCACAAAATTTATGTGGATGGATTTGCTCATCGCGAATGCGAAGGCTTAATCGCGAACGCGATGCCTTACCAGGTCTGGCCTTCGCGAACGCGAAGCCTCTCTCACGAACGCGAAGCACAAAATGTGCAAGTCCATAATTTATTCTTCGCGAACATGAGGCCCTCTCGCGAACGCGAAGCATAAAATGCGCATTGTCAGAATTTACTCTTCGCGAACGCGATGACCTATCGCGAACGCGAAGCAAAAAATGTGTATGACCAAAATTTACTCTTCACGAACGCGAGGTCCTCTTGCGAACGCGAAGAAGGAAACCAGACAGTGCAGTAAAAAATTTCCAGCAGCTGCACAAGTCCAAATTTTTGATTCGTTAACCCTCCAAAACTCACCCGAGGCCCCCGGGACCTCAACCAAACATGCCAACCAATCCCAAAATATCATTCAAACTTGTACCCACCTTCAGAACACTTAAAAAAAACATCCAAAGCATGTAACGACCTGACCGGTCAATTTTGGAAATTACACCCCGATTCCCTAATAACTGCTTTCCCCAAGTTTATTTCTGCTATTTTGGTTTGTCGGGATGTTCAGTTTTGAGTTTCGGAGAGTTTTGGGACACAGTCCCTAAATGAGAGCTTAAGTGTTGGAAAACTGACCGTAGTTAGAATAGTGTGAAGACGGCCTCGGAACGGAAATTCGATGGTTTCGTTAGCTTTGTTAGGTGATTTCGGGGTTGGGAGCGTGTTCGGAATGTGTTTTGGAGGTCCGTAGCTAATTTAGCCTTGAAATGCCGAAAGTTGGAATTTTGAAGTTTCCGGTCCGATAGTGAGATTTTGATCCGAGGGTCGGAATGGAATTCCGAAAGTTGTAGTAGCTCCGTCAGGTCATTGGGATGTGTGTGTAAAATTTTAGGTCATTCGGGTGTGTTTTGGTTAGGTTTTTGATCGAAAGCGTATTTTTGAAAAATTTGAAGTTCTTAGGCTTAAATCCTTGATTAATTCGAGTTTTCGACGTTGTTTTAGGTGGTTTAAGGATTGGTACAAGTTTGAATGAGTTACTAGGTGTTATTGGTGCCTTTGGTTGAGGTCCTGGGGGCCTCGGGATAAATTCGGATGGTTAACAGAGGAAATTTTTGAGTTGAAGTTATGCAGTAGCTGTTCTTCTGGTATTTTCGCATCTGCGGTCTGGGAACCGCATATGCGGAGCCACAGAAGCGGCATAGAGGGCCGCAGAAGCGAAATTGGGATTTTCCTCAGCAACCGCAGATGCGGTGAAATTTTCGCAGAAACGGAACCGCTCCTGCGGTTAGAGGTCCGCAGATGTGGAAGCTGGTATTTTAATGAAAGTCGCAAATGCGACAAATGGTCCGCAGAAGCGGGACCACAGATGCGGTCCTTTGACCGCAGATGCGGAATTAACTGGGCAGAAATATAAAATTTCAAGGGTTTGGTTTCAAAAGTTGGAAAATCGATTTGGAGCTCGGGAGAGGGCAATTTTGGGATTTGAAGAGGAGATCTCTGGGTAACGATTCTTTAACCCTTTCTAGTTATATTCCATCAATCTTTAGTTAATTTCATCATCTAATTTCGGATTTTTGAATGGAAAATTGGTAAATTTTCATAGATCGAATTATTGAGTTTTGAGTGGGTGTTTGACCTCCGATTTGAGAGATTAATATATGGTTAGACTTGTGAGAGTATGTGGGTTCTGAAAATATTAATTTTATCTGATTCCGAGATGTTGACTTGAGGGCCATTTTGGTTATTTTCCTAATTTTGCATCTTAGCTTTGAATTAAATAGTAGAACCAGTTACTTGAGATGTTATTTACGATATGTAATTGAATTGACTAGATTTGGGCCATTTGGAGTCGCATACTCGTGGCAAACGTGTGGTTTCAAGCTAATTTTGGAGCCGGTTCGAGGTAAGTGGCTTGTCTAACCTTGTGTG
The DNA here is from genome assembly GCA_026770625.1 of Nicotiana glauca. NCBI lineage: Eukaryota > Viridiplantae > Streptophyta > Magnoliopsida > Solanales > Solanaceae > Nicotiana > Nicotiana glauca. Next base: position 68,102 of record MU754355.1, read on the forward strand.
GGGGACTTTTCCCCTTATGATTGATTTCGTGGTAATTGAAATGCCTCGTGCGTGAGGTGACGAGCATGCGCTTGTGCTAATTGTTGGAAATCTGGGTTTTCCTTAAAAATAGCCTTGAATTGTGTTCCTTCTTTCCTTGCTTACACTTTTTGGATATTTAAACCTGCTTTAGCTTGGAGAAGCATGTCTACTTGACTAAACTGCTTTAAGTGTCTTAATTGCCTTAATTGTGATACGTGAACCATGCTAGGTTAGGATTACCTGCTTCACTTTGATATGAAATTTATTGAGTTGAATTTTGTTGTTGTTGTGTATTTAATTTAGGACTACGGAACGGTATTCCGGGAGATCCCCCTGCACTTTATTTTGGGACTACGGGATGGTATCCTGGGAGCTCCCCTATATTTTTACTTTGGGACTACGGAATTGCATTCTGGGAGATCCCCCTACACTTTATGAGTTGGACTAAGGGACTGCACCCGGGAGATCCACTGGACATGATATTTATATTTGGGGACTACAGGACGGTATCCTGGGAGATTCCCGGTGGTTTCTTGGAGTTGAGTTATGTTCTTTTGCTGTGTTTTGCTTGTCGTGTAGTTGTTGGCATCCTTTATATCATGTGTTATTTAATTACACTGTCATGTCACACTGTTATCCTGTATTTTACTTAACCTCAGTAGGGCCCTGACCTTCCTCGTCACTACCCAACCGAGGTTAGGCTTGGCACTTACTAAGTACCGCTGTGGTGTACTCATGCCCCTACTGCGCATGTTTTTCCTGTGCAGATCCAGGTACTTCCACCCAGGCGTATCACCCTCGAGGCGGAGAGATCTAGCAGAGACTTCAAGGTACATCTGCCGCGTCCGCAGACCAAGGAGTCTCTATCTTATTCTAGCTTTAGCAGTTAGCCTTCCTTTCTTACTGTTGTTTTAGACATTCTGGAGTTAGAGCAGTATACTATATTCTATGTTCCCATGAGTTTCCGGGTTTTGGGATGATATTGTAGACTTTCGCGTTATGGAGTTGTATATGCCAAGCGGCATCTATATACCATTTTCTTCTAGCTGTTCAGCGTTTGAATTATTATTTTTTGCAAGTTATTTTGTTTTCCGCATTTTTAGGCTTATCTAGATATAGAGACTAGGCGCCATCACGACATGTTCACGGTGGGTGAACTGGGGTCGTGACAAGTTGGTACCAGAGCTCTAGGTTCATAGGAGTCACGGAACACATGCCAGTTTATTAGAGTCTCGCGAGGCTATGTAACTGTTAGGAAAAATTACACTTCATTTGATTTCCTTGTCGTGCGAGATTTTGATGTCAGAACTAAACTTCTGTCTTTCTATTATCTCACAGATGGTGAGGACACGCACTACCCGAGAGGATCAGGCACCTGTGCCCCCTACTGTAGCCGTCAGAGGACGGGGCCGGGGATGGGGCCGGGGTAAAGGCCGAGGACGTGCTCATGGTGTAGCCAGAGCACCCGTGCGAGCTGCCGTCGAGGCACGACCAGCAGTACCAGCCAGAGTCCAGACATCCGATATGTCTGCCACTACTGCTCCAGCACTCTAGGAGACTTTGGCGCTGTTTATGAGTATGTACAACACTTTGGCTCAGGCAGGGTTGCTTGCCCTTGCTGCAGCCATATCCCAGGCTGGGGGAGGGGTACAGACTCCCGCCGCCCGCACTCCTGAGCAATGAGTGCCTGTGGAGCAGGTCCTTGAGGCTATACCTGCGCCACCAGTTGTACAAGTCCGAGGATAGGGCAGCGGCTCTAGAGGATGAGCAGCGGAGACTTGAGAGGTTCAAGAAATATGATCCTCCGGTATTCAATGGGTTAGCATAAGAGGATGCCTTGGGATTTGTGGAGGAGTGCTACCGTATTCTCTGCACTATGGGCATATCAGGATCGAGCGGGGTTTCCTTCACTATTTTCCAACTTTGAGGAGCCGCCTATCAGTGGTGGAGTGCTTATGAGTTAGACAGTCCGGATGAGGCAGTTTCCCTGACTTGGGCTTAGTTTTTAGATATGTTACGAGGGAGTATATTCTCAGAGTTCAGGGATGCATGGCGCGCAGAGTTTGAGCGGTTGCGCCAGGGTACTATGACTGTCTCAGAGTATGTTGTCCGCTACATTGACTTGGCTAGACATGCACCAGTTTTGGTTTCTACGGTTCGCGAGAAGGTTCGCCGGTTCATTGAGGGGCTTATTCCCAGCATCAGATCTAGCATGACTCGTGAGTTAGAGATGGATGTGTCTTATCATCAGGCGGTGAGCATTGCTAGGAGGATTGAGGGTATGCATGCTAGGGACAGGGAGGAGAGGGAGGCCAAGAGGTCTCGAGAGTCGGGCCATTTTTCTGGTGCCCGCGCCCCAGCTGCAGGTCATCATGGTAGGGGTCATATGGGTCGCCCCGTTCATTCAGCTCTTCCAACAGCCAGTGATATTCCAGCTCCACCTAGGCCTTAGGAGCCTTATTATTCACCTCCAGTCTCTAGTGCACCTCCTGCACGGGGTGCTTCCAGTGGACAGTCCAGCAGACCTGGCCCGAGCCAGTCACAGTCGCCACATCCTCCCAGAGCTTGTTTTGAGTGTGGAGACACACGCCACATGGTGAGGGATTTCCCTAGACTCTGGAGGGGTGCACCTTCACAGACCCCTCAGCCACAACTGGCCTCACAAAGCTCTCAGGCTATGGTTCCAGCACCAGCAGCCACTCTACCGGCCCAGCAAGCCAGAGGTGGAGGTTGGGGAGGTAGAGGTCGCCCTCGAGGGGGAGGCCAGGCCAAATATTATGCTCTTCCGGGCTGTACTGAGGCCACCGCCTCCGATTCTGTCATCACAGGTACTATCTTGGTTTGTCACAGAGAGGCATCGGTTCTATTCGATCCAGGCTCCACTTACTCTTATGTGTCTTTTCATTTTGCTCCGTATTTGGGGGTACCTCGGGATTCTTTGAGTTCCCCAGTTTATGTTTCTACTCCTGTAGGAGATTTTCTTGTCGTGGACTGCATTTACCGGTCATGTTTGGTTATTCTTAGTGGTTTTGAGACCAGGGCTGACTTATTATTACTCAGCATGGTTGATTTTGATATTATTTTAGGCATGGAATGGTTGTCGCCCCATTGTGCTATTCTTGCTTGTCATGCCAAAAACGTGACGCTAGCCAAGCCAGGTGTACCATGTATTGAGTGGAGGGGTGCCTTAGGTCACACTCCCAGTAGAGTTATTTCTTTCCTTAAGGCTCAGCGTATGGTTAAGAAAGGTTGTGATGCGTACTTAGCTTATGTGAGAGATGCCAGTATGGATACTCCTTCTGTTGATTTAGTCCCAGTAGTACGGGATTTCCCAGATGTGTTTCCAGCTGATCTTCCAGGCATGCCACCTGATAGGGACATTGATTTTGGCATTGATCTATTGCCGGGCACTCAACCCATCTCTATTCCTCCGTACCATATGGCTCCTCCTGAGTTGAAGGAGCAATTGCAAGAATTACTTGATAAGTGTTTTATTCGGCCCGGTGTATCGCCTTGGGGTGCTCCTGTGTTATTTGTGAAGAAGAAGGATGGTTCTATGCGCATGTGTATTAATTACTGCCAGTTGAACAAGGTTACAGTGAAGAACCATTATCCTTTGCCTCGTATTGATGATCTGTTTGACCAGCTTCAGGGCGCACGGGTGTTTTCTAAGATTGATTTGTGCTCAGGTTACCATCAGTTGAAGATTCGGGAGCCAGATATCCCGAAGACTTCCTTCAGGACTCGGTATGGTCATTACGAGTTCCTTGTTATGTATTTTGGGCTGACCAATGCCTCAACAGCCTTCATGCATCGATGCACAGTGTATTCCGGTCATATCTTGACTCTTTTTTCATTGTCTTTATTGATGATATTCTGGTATACTCTCGGAGTCAGAAGATCACAAGCAGCACCCGAGGACAGTGCTTCAGACTCTGAGGGAAAAGAGATTATATGCAAAGTTTTCAAAATGTGAGTTTTGGTTGGGTTTCATGGCATTCTTGGGTCACGTGGTATCGAGTGAGGGCATTCGGGTGGATCCGAAGAAGGTAGAGGCAGTGTAGAGTTGGCCCAGACCATCCTCAGCTACAGACATTCGTAGTTTCCTTGGCTTGGTGGGCTACTACTGTCGATTTGTGGAGGGGTTTTCATCGATTGCAGCCCCTATGACTAGAGTGACCCAGAAGGGTGCTCCGTTTTAGTGGACAGAGGAGTGTGAGGCGAGCTTTCAGAAGCTCAAGACAGCCCTAACTACAGCCCCAGTTTTGATATTTCCTACCGGTTCGGGGTCTTATACTATCTATTGTGATGCCTCGAGAGTTGGCCTTGGAGCAGTATTGATGCAGGACGGTAGGGTGATTGCCTACGCATCCAGACAGTTGAAGATACATAAGAAGAATTATCCTATCCATGATCTTGAGTTAGCTGCCATTGTTCATACCTTGAATATTTGGCGTCATTACTTATACGGTGTTCCTTGTGAGATCTATATTGATCACCGGAGTTTGCAGCATCTGTTCAAGTAGAAGGACCTTAATTTGCATCAGAGGAGACGGTTGGAGTTGTTAAAGGATTATGACATCACTATCTTGTATCACCCGGGCAAGGCCAATGTGGTGGTCGATGCTTTGAGCCGCCGGGCAGAGAGTTTGGGGAGTTTGGCTCTTTTGCTAGTAGCAGAGAGGCCTATGGCGATGGATGTTTAGGCCCTAGCCAGCCAGTTTGTGAGATTGGATCTTTCGGAGCCAGCCGGGTTCTAGCTTGTGTGGTCTCTCGGTCTTCCTTGTTTGATCATATCAGGGAGCGGCAGTATGATGACCCTCATTTTCTTGTCCTCAAGGACAAGGTGTTGTATGGTGATGCTCGAGATGTGACCATTAGTGATGATGGAGTATTGAGGAAATGGGGGAAATAGAGCGGTAACTCATGAGACGACTGGCCGGGTCGTCACATCCTCCCTAACTTAAAGAAACGTTCGTCCTCGAACGTTCCTAGAGTTGTTCCAAAAGCCAAACAATCGCTGATTAACCTTACCATGCATATACCCGGGGGTGATCCCACGTCACCCTATCTCATATAGATCCGATAACACATTGTAACTGAAATTTCACAACCCAATCTAGCCCATAAACCCTAGAACCACATTTCCATTTTTGAAATAATACACAAGATCAGAACCTCACATCTATATTCAGAATAAGCCCAAACCAGCTATAATAACCCATACCTACAACCTCAGGTGCAATTACATTATAGACGACATAACTCAAACGCTTGTAGTGATAACTTCTAATCACAGCAGCTGCACACAACACCCAAATACCGATAGAAAAACTATTATCAACTAAAGTCTCATTCCAACAGTTTCATATACTGCCAATGATAAATGAAATACACACCAAACCACGACCATTTCTCAGGTCAACCATTCATGAAGCTACTTCTCCCCTGACAAATACCATAGCAAATCATTACACTCATGGTGAAACATATAACGTACACCACGCAAACCGATAGGACATAACCGATACGCCATTAACTGAACAATACCCAATTACTCTTCCAGCTTGAATTCCACTAAGAGACCCCAATTGAACCGCACCGTATGTGCCTATAACCAACAAATCATAACACCTCGCAACACAGAAAAGTAACTCATAGATCTCCCCAGATTACTGACAAGCTCAATAACAATCGAATCAACACATTCCTCAACATTACAACTCGGAGCCAACCAAGCGGACTCAAGATAGAACACTCACCCACATTGGCCTGCCAACGAACTCCTTATCAAGGAAACCTGAAGTTGCTCCTTCCATCCCTATAACTCTGTTGGTGCCATACGATACAGTGCAAGGTACCAAATCAATACTGAAATCAACAACCTTGCCCGATGACATGCCCGGCCACAAGAAACACACCCAAAAAGTCCCTTACCACTGGTACTGAATCAATATGAGGAGCCTTAGCACTGTCACTCATCACAAGAGCCCAAATAAGAAAGAAAAATCCTTCCCAGCCATCTGCTGGATCTTCGAAATATAAAAATCCCTAGTAGGACATAATCCGTCAAACATCGCCACTTAATCAGTGGCATTTTCCGGCATAGCCAACAGCGCCGTCTTATCACAATAGTCCAGAATAACACAACACGGAAACAACCAGTCTGAACCCAATATAGTATCCAAGTTATAATATCCCAAGCAACAAAAGGTCCGCTCGGGTCTCCAAACCCTGATAGTCACTAAACAGAGCCGACGCACATGATCTACAACCACAATATAGCCTGAATATGAGAACCTCTGATCTCTAACTCCATGTAGCACACAAATCAACATACCTGATCCTACATATCACACCTCAAGTACCCAAATCATTCCACGAAAGATATTCTAAAATTCCCCTATGCCATCAAGCAAACTCGAATATCGGCAGTCGATCTAACAAGAAATCATCGCAGTACTACTGAAGTACTATCAACTTAATCACATTTCCCTTTTGGAAACATATACCCTCGTCAAATCACTATGATTAGCAATACCATCCCCTTAATCATTTACCCTAATCATCTGAAGCACATTTATCTAATCACCTAAAACTGCCCGTGCTGCCAAAGAATTTTATGAACAGTAACCTTACACATGCAAATCGCAATCCTCCACGATATATCGCATGTACCATACCATCCTAGGATAACATGAGAATCCCGTCTCCCTTCCGAGCCACAAACATCTACATACTCCACTAGTCAAAAACTTTCCATTCGTCCCTCCTAGAAGAAAATCACTATACATCCCATGCTCCACACGCCCATAGAAAATATACATCTCCAAACTGCGGTAAAGACCATCAAGGACTCTTCGAGTTCCCTTCGCACAAACCAGACCTGCCAGGCCTGAATCCTCCTAACTTGACCAAACAAGAAAGCCATCAAAACCCAAGAGCATTGCTGCAAGATACCCGTAAGAACTCATTGCCTCGAACACAAACAAGGAACAAATCATATCCTTACCATGCCGGATCGGTCTACTATCAAGCTACTCCATCTATCTAAATTTGCTTCCGATTCATCTTCAACTTGATACTCCCTCTTGCTGTAGCACCACAATGCCTCAACCCAGGATTACCACATAGAACCAAGCATAAAGCCACACCGTCAAAGGCTCACACGTCGCTGAATACTTTCTTAAACATTCCCAGAAACACCACATTCCAGAATACTTTACTCTGAAGAACTTCCTGCGAATCTAAATACGTTACCTTTACTTTCCTGATACACATATAATTCGATAATTAACATAGAAACACCACAAGTCTTGACCTCTTCCAATAAAACTCAGTTTCTAACCACGCATACAACTTTAAGACACCTGATTTTCTACATGTAGAATCTTGAACACATTAGAACCATTCTCGAGATTCATTTACTCTATTTACACTGCAATTAGCCTGATCAAACTAACAGATCCATCTATGCCTCATTAGCACTCCGACACCGCAGGATGCGACCTCATCCCAATGCAAACAAGCATCTTCCTGCTCTATGCACCAATCATTCTTTACCAACAACAACTTAAGACATCATATGATTCTCACACACCTACGAAGCACCATATAACCTTGTCAAAATTTTCCTTCACTCGAGCCATCCTTGACTTCAATTTCCGTGAGCCATCACTGACTCACTAACACGCCTCAAACTGGAGCAAACATAGCACCTAATCGTGCAATCAACTTATTCAATAGAAAACTCCCCCACTTGGCTTGAAACCATAGATCAAAACACACCCAATAACTCATAACACATATACTTTATTACTGCCATAATATCATAGTGAGATTAAACTCAATCCTTCATAAGCTCGTGAAACACAGACCATCTGGTACTTTAAATCTTCTGCAAATCTCGCATTCATCCTTGCAACAGTCAAGCTCACTCTCTAGATGACCCAATTTAGATTTCAACACTATTTCTTCACTTGCAAATGAGATCTTCTAATAGACAACATAAGGATCACACAGCCTTAGGTCACTCCGCAGGAGATGACCCACCTACTTTGCCTCCAACTAACATTTCTGTATACCTTCCACCATCACAAGCATTACGCAGTCACTTGATCTTCCTGAGTCTGGACTCATACTGCAACATGAAATTTACTTCACTCCCAACTAGGAACATGGAAAAATTCTTCACACGCCCTTAACTCGGGGCTATACCTTTAATCAAAATGAAAATCATGTACCTAATAGTTCTCCTATCTTCCAGCAGATTCTTCTCGTCATTTCCAAATCATATGAATACACCTCGCAGTCATAACATACTCATCACGTAGCTATTCAGTCATTATTTCTACCAATAGGGCACTACCAAACGTATAAGTTCAAAACACTTGCTCACGTAATCAGCACCTCGGTACTCAAGCCATAGGCAAAGATCCGGCCTCAAATCCTCCAGACTGGCCCAACATCAAACTCACAGAGATCACATCTCGCTCCTTGATCAGGGAAATCACAAGCCATCAATGCACATCTGATACTGAGCGCGCATGCGAACGTGTGGAAGGAATTTCAAGAGTTACATCTCATGCTGAATCAAAGAACGCACGATAAGAATTCAAGAATGTGAAGTTTTCCTAAATGTTCCGCATCCTCTCGAGGATAAATACAGACATCTCCGTACCGATCCGCGAGACTCTACTAAACCTACTCATGACTCGTGAGACCTATGTAACCTAGGCTCTGATACTAACTTGTCACGACCCGAATCTAGACCCGGTCGTGATGGCGCCTCTCATGGGGACAAAGCTAGCCAACTAAACCCAATTCATCCTTTTAAAACAATTGAACAGCTCATAAGCAGTTTAAATATGATCAAATGATAATAATTAGTGGAAGTACAACCCGACATAGCCCAAACCGAGGTGTCACAAGTCACGAGCATCTATTAAAGTATGAATACAACTACGAGGTCTGAAATATATAAAATTGGATTGATAAACAAAAGGAAGAAATGTGGTGCTGCGAATGATGGAAGTCACCTCGCTCCGATAACTTAGCTTCCGATCAGCTCAAAACCCGCTACCGGGTAAACAATTTCCTGCATCTGCACATGAGGTGCAGGGAGTAAACTGAGTACTCCAACTATGTGAGTAATAAAAGTAAATAATAATTGAGCAGTAAGAAATCGCGTAAGGCAAATCATCATGCTGTATAGAAGTAGTATAAAACCCCTTGAGAAAGAGCAGTGAAGCTGTGAAATCTTTAGAAAATATCTTAGCTCAGTTTAAACCTCTTTTGGAAATGACTTTTTCAACAGTTATGCAAATGAATGCAAAACAATTAGTGCAGAAAAGCACAAAAATCTGCCCCTCGGGCACAACACTCACTCAACAGATAATGCCAGACAATCAGGTAGATACCCCGTGAAGTAACACAGACAACAGATAATGGCAGATAAATGAAACAAAGTAAACACATAAATTAGTATCATATAGTAAACATTGCAGCGTGCAGCTCGATCCATATATCGCTGCGGCGTGCAGTCCGATCCATATATTTCATCGACGGCGCTCACTGGGGGTGTGCAGACTCCGGGAGGGGCCCCTTACGGCCCAAGCGCAATATCAATCCATCTCGTGGCATCAAATGTAGGCCCTCGGCCTCATATCAAATCAGTATCTCACTGCTGCGGCATGCAGCAAGATCCAAAAGCATCCTCACAATACAGGCCCTCGGCCTTACTCAGTCAAAAATCACATAAGCCACTCGGGTGACAGTAAGCATGATGCTCAGCCCAAAATATTATTGGAAATATCATTTCAAGTGTTAAAGCAAAAATAGACTTGGCTAAGTCGTAAAAACAGTGGAAAATATATGAATGAGTTCAAGTATAAAATCAAAACAGTGAGGAAATATCAACAACAATCCCCGAAGGGTTCAAATAGCTGGAACGAAGCCCAAATATGAAAATCAGCCCAAATCATGATGATAACAAATAAATTTCAGTCAAATAAGCGGTAAATTCATCAATCGGGATGGACCAAGTCACAATCCCCAATGGTGCTCTACCCCACGCTCGCTATCCGGCGTGTAAGTTACCTCAACATAGCACCAAGACGTGCAAATCCGGGGTTTAAAACCCTGAGGATATTATTTACCATCATTACTCACCTCAATCCGAGCAAAATCCTATTCTGAAATGCCATTGCCCCTTGAATTGGCCTCCAATCGACCCGAATACCGTTGTTCCCTCTGAAAATCTCTCGAAAAATCGCCTTACCCGAGCTCTAAATCGCCAAAAATAGAAAATGGGACGAAGTCAGAACATAACATTCTGTCCAGGCCTTTTCTTCTTCGCGAACGCGAGGCCCTCTCGCGAATGCGAAGCATAAAATTTATGTTGATGGATTTGCTCATCGCGAATGCGAAGGCTTAATCGCGAACGCGATGCCTTACCAAGTTTGGCCTTCGCGAACGTGACGCCTCTCTTGCAAATGCGAAGCACAAAATGTGCTAGTCCATAATTTACTCTTTGTGAACGCGAAGCAAAAAATGTGCAAGTCCATAATTTACTCTTCGCAAATGCAAGACCCTGTCGCGAACGCGAAGCACAAAATGTGCATTGCCGGAATTTACTCTTCACGAACGCGATGCTCTGTCGTGAACGCGAAGCACAAAATGTGCATGACCAGAATTTACTCTTCGCGAACGCGAGGCCCTCTCGCAAATGCGAAGAAGGAAACCAGACAGTGCAGCAAAAAATTTCCAGCAGCTGCACAAGTCCAAATTTTTTATTCGTTAACCATCTGAAACTCACCCGAGGCCCCTGGGACCTCAACCAAACATGCCAACCAATCCCAAAACATCATTCAAACTTGTTCCCACCTTTGGAACGCTCAAAACAACATCCAAAGCACCAATTTTATCAGATTCAAGCCTAAAAATTCCAAAAACTCTAAACACGCTTTTGATCAAAAACCCGACCAAATCATGTCCGAATGACCTGAAATTTTGCACACACATCCCAAATGACATAATGAAGATACAACAACTCTCAAAATTTCATTACGAGCCTTGGATCAAAATCTCACCACCAACCGTAGATCGCCAAAATACTAACTTTGCCAATTCAAGTCTAATTCTGTATCGGACCTCCAAAACCCATTCCGATCGCGCTACTAAGTCACAAATCACCTTACGAAGCTAAACAAACCATCAAAACTCACATCCGAGCTCTCTAACATATAAATCAACATCTGGTTGCCATTTCCAACTTAAACCTTCTTAAAAGAGACTAAGTGTCTCAAACCTTATCAAAAACATTCCGGACTTGATCCGTCCAACCCAATACCATAAAACACGGATAATGAAGCATAAATAAGTAGAAATGGGGGAAACAGAGCAGTAACTAATGAGATGATTGGCCGGCTCGTCACAAATTCATACTGTAGACTGTAGTTTTGGTTAAAAGTTATAACAAAAATGTCAAATGTAGGACGAAAACTTCAGCTCATCACTAAATACACTAAACAAATAAAAGCTTTACGACAAATACTATCGAGTCTTGGACAAAAACTTCAGCTTATCAAGTGCTGAAGTTTTTAGAAATGAACTAAATAACTTCAGCACATTAAGCTGAAGTTATTTGAAAAAGCTTGAGGACAAAAACTATCGAGTGCAGGAGAAAAACTTCAGCTTATCAAGTGCTGAAGTGTTTAGAAATGAACTAAATAACTTCAGCACATTGAGCTGAAGTTATTTCAATAAGCTTTAGGACAAAACTATCGAGTTCAGGAGAAAAACTTCAGCTTATCAAGTGCTGAAGTGTTCAGAAATGAACTAAATAACTTCAGCACATTGAGCTGAAGTTATTTCAATAAGCTTTAGGACAAAACTATCGAGTTCAGGAGAAAAACTTCAGCTTATCAAGTGCTGAAGTGTTCAGAAATGAACTAAATAACTTCAGCACATTGAGCTGAAGTTATTTCAATAAGCTTTAGGACAAAACTATCGAGTTCAGGAGAAAAACTTCAGCTTATCAAGTGCTGAAGTGTTCAGAAATGAACTAAATAACTTCAGCACATTGAGCTGAAGTTATTTCAATAAGCTTTAGGACAAAACTATCGAGTTCAGGAGAAAAACTTCAGCTTATCAAGTGCTGAAGTGTTCAGAAATGAACTAAATAACTTCAGCACATTGAGCTGAAGTTATTTCAATAAGCTTTAGGACAAAACTATCGAGTTCAGGAGAAAAACTTCAGCTTATCAAGTGCTGAAGTGTTCAGAAATGAACTAAATAACTTCAGCACATTGAGCTGAAGTTATTTCAATAAGCTTTAGGACAAAACTATCGAGTTCAGGAGAAAAACTTCAGCTTATCAAGTGCTGAAGTGTTCAGAAATGAACTAAATAACTTCAGCACATTGAGCTGAAGTTATTTCAATAAGCTTTAGGACAAAACTATCGAGTTCAGGAGAAAAACTTCAGCTTATCAAGTGCTGAAGTGTTCAGAAATGAACTAAATAACTTCAGCACATTGAGCTGAAGTTATTTCAATAAGCTTTAGGACAAAACTATCGAGTTCAGGAGAAAAACTTCAGCTTATCAAGTGCTGAAGTGTTCAGAAATGAACTAAATAACTTCAGCACATTGAGCTGAAGTTATTTCAATAAGCTTTAGGACAAAACTATCGAGTTCAGGAGAAAAACTTCAGCTTATCAAGTGCTGAAGTGTTTAGAAATGAACTAAATAACTTCAGCACATTGAGCTGAAGTTATTTGAATAAGCTTTAGGACAAAACTATCGAGTTCAGGAGAAAAACTTCAGCTTGTCAAGTGCTGAAGTTTTTAGAAATGAACTAAATAACTTCAGCACATTGAGCTGAAGTTTTAGATAATGAATTCAACAAACTTGAGCATGTTTCAGCATTAATTTCATAGTACACAGGACTGAACATAATAAAGACAATCAAAGTTGTAACGACCCGACCGGTCATTTTGAACTTTTGCACTTTGATCGCTAGTTCTCAGGCATGACTTGCCCCGTGTTGTGTATTATGACCAATGTAGATCATTGGTTTAGGTTTCAGGAAGGTTTGGAATGAATTTGAATGAACAGTTTCAGTTGGAAGCTTTAAATTTGAAAGGTTTGACCGAGAGTTGACTTATTTGTATATGAGCTCGGATCGGAGTTTTTATAATTTGGTTAGCTTCGTTAGATGATTTGTGAATTAGGAGTGTGATCAGAAGTGATTTTGGAGGTCTGGTGAAGAATTAGGCTTGAATTGGCGAAGTTAGTATTTTGGCAAATTCTGGTTGATAGGTGAGGTTTTGATCCGAGGGTCGGAATGGAATTCTAAGAGTTGTTGTATCTTTGTTATGTGAGTTGGGATGTGTGTGCAAAATTTCAGGTCATTCGGAGGTGATTTGGTTAGGTTTTTGATCAAATGTGTGTTTCGGAAGTTTTTTTTGAAGAACTTAGGCTTGAATTCAGTGAGAATTGGTGATATTAGTGTTGTTTGATGTGTTTTGACGATTGGAGCAAGTTTGAATGATGTTTTAGGATGGGTTGGCACTTTTGGTTGAAGTCCCGGGGGCCTCGGGGTGATTTCGAATGGCCATCGGGATGAATTTTGGGCTTATTCTATTTCTGAGATGCTGGTTTCTGGTATTTCCGCATCTGCGGAAAAGGGGCCACATATGCAGTTCCACAGATGTGAAGACGGGATCGCAGGTGCGGATTTTGACCATTTGGGGGATTCTCACAGAAGAGGATTATTTTTGCAGGTGCGATATCTGCAGATGCGGATATTGACCGCAGAAGCGGTCCGCGCGCTTGAGAGGAGTTCAGCAGGAGCGGATGCTTGACCGCAGAAGCGGTACTAGGCAATATTGAAGAACCGCAGAAGCGGAGGGAATTCCGCATATGCGGTATAGTGATCGCAGATGCGAAAAGGGCTGGATAGAAAAGGTTTTAAAGGTTCACTTTTGTTCCGCGAGCTAAGGTATTTTTCCACCATTTTTCAGCAACCTTGAGAGCTTTTGGAAGGAAATTGAAGAGGGTCTCGACTGGGATTGATTGGAGGTGAGTTCTAATCTTAAAACACGATTGTTATGTGAAATTATCCTTGAAATTTATGGAAATTAAGCCTAAAATTTAAGAACTAGGGCTTGAGTTTTTGGTATGTCAAATTGGGATTTGATGGGTCATTTGAGCTCGGATTTGGGAGTTCATGGTATGTATGAACTCGTGAGAAGATAAGGAATCTATTAATGTGAAAATTTTTGAGATTTGAGAAGTGGGCTCGGGGCTCGAGTTTTGCTAATTTCGAGATTTTTAATATTTTTCAATTGTTTTCGATTGGGTATTGTTCCATTGGCATATTGTGACGCATTCGTTGTGGTTTTGATTAGATTCGATGCGCGTGGAGGCCGATTTTAGGGGCAAAGGCATCGCGAGCTAGGGATTCCACCGGTTCGAGGTGAGTAATGATTGTAAATGATATCCTGATGGTTTGAAACCTCGAATTTGCACAACGTAGTGCTATGTTGAGGTGAAACACACTCCTTATGACGAGCGCGGGGTTATTTACTAGTGGGGATTGTGACTTGGTCCGTCTTGTTTGATATTTTACCGCGTATTTAAATGAGATATGTTTGTTATAAACATGATTTGGTCTTCTTGCAATATTTTTGTCACGACCCAAACTGGAGGACCATGACTAGCACTCGAGCATACTTGCCGAGCACCAACGTACAATTTATCTAACCTTCTTTATTATCTTTTAGGGTTGATGAGAGCAATATAAATGGTAGAGATGGATCATGGACAACCAATAATAAAATATGATTGCATGAACATACATAACATGGGATGACCAGACAATCAAGAAACTATATATAAGGTACGAGCTACCACGCTACCATGAAAGACTATACAACAAAAACCAGCTGACAAGGCATACCAAACTATACATGAGTCAACACCTGTCTATGATCCTCTAAAGGAACATAAGTGCTGCAGCATAGCCGGAACAGGGCCCCGACATACCCATAATGTCTATAACAAAAATGCATACCAAGACCAAGGCAAGTCCGGAAAAGGGATCTCGCCAATCACCGCTGAACTGGACAGCCTACTGAGGTGGGGGAGCTGCACCTGCCTGTCTATCAGGACCTGCAGCACAACATGCATAGTCCACAAATAAAAGGACGTCAGTACAAATAAAGTACTGGGTATGTAAGGCAAGGAACCATAAATACGAACAGTAATGTAAGCAGGGATAGAGAATATACAACCTGTAACATTTGAGTACCTCTGAGGGCTACTGATATGAAATGCATGATACATATGTGTAAATACATAAACTTTTAAAACATACGCCTCTGTGGGCATCATCATCATATCGTACCCGGCTGTAATAGGCTCGGTAAAAAAAATGTACCCAGCCATCATAAGGCTCGGTAGAATCGTACCCGGCCACGTGGAGCTCTGTAAAACCCAACTGATCAGTTGTTACACAATAGGTGTCGTACCCGGCCGACTATAGTGCGGCTCGGTAGAGTAAAATAGATACATATATATAGTGCATGCTCGACTCATGGAATCACGTTCTAAACCTTTCAGAGTGGCATAAGGTCGGTATCCCCTATACACGTCATTAGGACTAACTCTTCACATTGAACCTTATAAGAATTAGGAAGTACCAACAACATTAATAACATAAGAATAAGAGAAGCAACATTAACATCAATCGTTCCATAAGAGGGGAAACAATGTGAGTACTGCTAGTTTCTAAGAGTAGAGTATCTTTGGAAGCTCGTTCATTACATTATGTACAATCGGAGTCGTGCAAAAGAAGGAAAGGGATAGCCTCACATACCTTGTATATACTTCCCCAATCTCAAGCTATGCAATTGTCACAACTCCTTAGTCTACAATAAGAGAAACGATACTATTGTTATTATTTAAGCGTCATAACTATTATGTATCGACCACAATCTATTTTACAATGAAATGGACAACACCTCCCCTATATATATATGACTTCACACAATTCAAAAAAATCACCAAACAGCCTATACAATATCAATAATAAACATATTGAGCCACCCAAAACAGTCCACACACAACCTAATCACTTCATACATACGACGACCACCGTAGTCGTGTCAAACGACCCGGAAATGTTACGAATAACTATCAGCCAACAACCCTACATATATATGGTGTTTCTCCACATAATTCCACCTCCAAAACTTCACAAAACAGTAGTAAAACACGCAGCCCAACAGCAACACAAAATAGTCCACAAAACAGTCCGCTACAAGTGAATAACTCAAACTCACGGCTTCTGATCACCATCCCGTGAGTTCTTACATGTATAGAACGAGTTACCATGAATTCACAGCAGAGAAAAATATATGAAAGATGGCAGTAAGTTACCTTACTTGTTGTATAACTCAGCCCTTCCCTTGGTTCTTCAAACTCTAGGTTTTACCTTCAAATAGAACTTGAAAGAGAGGGAAAATCGATTAGGGTTTGTGTGGGATTTTTGGGGAGGATTTGTAGGGGTTAAATTTTGTTTTGAGGGTCTGAAATTTGGGTGAAATAACTGAGTTCATAAACCCTTAAAAGTCATCTCTTGGCCGACTTAGGTCTTTTAATTTCGTCCTATCATTTTGGCAAGTAGGTGATGCACCTACTTGTCATCTACCAATCTGCGCAGGCTTGCAACAATATGAATATCTCTATACTCAGAGATTGTATTGATAAACAGTTTAATGCGTTAGAAACTAGACTCATAGATATTTAATTTGGTGGGTAGATCACCCCGTAATTCTTTGTAAATTGGGAGAAAAGCTTAGAAACATTTGACCTAATGTTTAAGTAAAATTATGAACCTAAGTTGCGACAACTTTTGTCGACTTTTGTTTCATAACTCGTTTGAATTCAAGACTTATGATACGGATATTATATGATTCAAATAACTTAATACATGACCTCTTGAGTGTATTAAGCACATCTAGATTTACCTGAAAATACGAGTTACAACATCCTTGATTCGTTTAACTTCTAATACTTGTTAATCACCCTTATACACCCTTGAATCACTTAAGACCAATAGGATTAACTTCTTATCATCTCAAAGATAATTCCTTCTTGTATTTTTTTGACTAATATATGGCATAAACTAACACATGTGGATATGGGTTGTAACACCCTCCCCCCCAGGAACATTCGTCCTCGAATGTAAGGGTTCGGGGGGAGTTTAAATCATCGTGGATTCTGGCTGAGTTTCTCCCATAAATAAAGGACGAACTTGCAAGAAGTTAACTCAATGTATGGCCTTACAAGAGTATACAAAGCATTATGGACATGTACATTATCTACATATCACCATTTTGTATTAAGAAAGAGTATTCACAAGCTATTGTTTACCTCATAGAGCTGTTCCACCTTCTAATGCATCTTCTGTTTCCCTAGCATCCTCGTTATCTTTATTCTGGAACAGGTAAGGGTATTTAGACTTCATCTCCTCTTCTGCTTCCCATGTCATTTCTTCCATATTCTTGTTCCTCCACAATACTTTGACGGAAGCTACATCTTTTGTTCTCAGCTTGCGGACTTGTCGATCTAATATAGCCACTGGCACTTCTTCATATGATAGATCCTCTATAACTTGACATCTTTGGTAGGGACGACTCGAGAAGGGTCCCCAATACATTTCCTCAACATAGATATATGGAATATCGGATGGACAAAATCCAATTCGGATGGCAATTCTAACTCATAAGCAACATGTCCAATTCCTCGAAGAATTTTATACGGACCGATATACCTTGGACTCAGCTTGCCTTTTTCCCAAAACTCATAACACCCTTCATTGGTGAGATTCTCAGGAAAACCCAATCACCAACCTCAAATTCCAGATCACGATGTCGGACATCAGAATAAGACTTTTGCCTGCTTTGTGCCGTCCTCAATCATTCCTGTATCACCTTCACCTTCTCAATGGCTTGGTAAATCAAATTTGGCCCATATAATTCTGTTTCACCGACTTCGAACCATCCAACTGGTGATCTACATCTTCTCCCGTATAGTGCCTCATATGGGGCCATTTTAATACTGGAATGGTAGCTATTATTGTAGGCAAATTCTATGAGTGGAAGATGGTCATCCCAATTTCCCTTAAAATCTAGAACACATGCTCGTAGCATATCTTCCAGTGTCTGAATGGTACGTTCAGCCTGTCCGTCAGTCTGCAGATAAAATGCAGTGCTGAGATTCACTTGTGTGCCTAAACCATTCTGAAAAGACCTCCAAAAGTTAGCCGTAAATTGAGCTCCTCGATCTGATATAATAGATACCGACACACCATGAAGCCTAACAATCTCCTTGATATACAACTTCGTATAATCTTCAGCCGTGTATGTTGTCTTAACTGGCAGAAAATGGGCACATTTTGTAAGTCGATCAATTATCGCCCAGATCGAGTCAAACTTATGATAAGACCAAGGTAATCCAATAATGAAGTCCATATTAATCACCTCCCATTTCCAGGTCGGAATCTCTATATTCTGAAGCAATCCACCGGGTTTCTGATGTTCTATCTTTACCTGTTGACAATTGGGACACTGGGCTACAAATTCTGCAATAGACTTCTTCATGTTATCCCACCAATACTGCTCCTTGACATCATGATACATCTTTGTCGAGCCGGGATGGATGGAATATTAGGATTGATGAATCTCATTCATAATCTTCTCTCGCAACCCTGCCACATTAGGCACACATAATCATCCTTGGTATATCAGTGCCCCATCTCCTCCGATCTCAAAAGCCGTAATTTTACACTGCTGAATGCTCTCTCTCAATCGTACTAAGATAGGATCTTCATATTGTCGTGCTTTTACCTCGGCTACCAAAGATGATTCTGATGTATTCTGTACAGTAACATCTCCATCATCAGAGTCTAACAATCTGATTCTCATATTGGCTAGCTAATGAAGCTCTTTAGTCAACCCCCATCTACCTGACTCAATATGTACTAAGCTTCCCATTGACTTACGGTTGAGAGCGTCTGCCACAACATTGGCTTTACCGGGATGATACAATATCTCGACGTCGTAGTCTTTCAATAATTCAAACCACCTACGCTGCCTCAAATTCAAGTCTTTCTGCTTGAATATGTATTGTAAACTCTTGTGATCTGTGTAGATGTCAACATGGATGTCGTATAAGTAGTGCCGCCATATCTTCAAAGCATATAATACTGCAGCCAGTTCCAAATCATGGATTGGATAATTCTTTTCATGCTTCTTCAATTATCTTGATGCATAAGCAATCACCTTCCCATGCTGCATCAATACGCACCCCAAACCTATACCTGAGGCATCACAATATACCACGTAACCTTCTGTTCCTTCAGGGAGAGTGAGCACTGGTGTGGATGTCAATCGATTCTTCAGCTCCTAAAAACTACGTTGACAAGTGTCAGACCACTGGAAATTGGTAACTTTCTATGTTAACTTAGTCAATGGTGCTGATATGGAGGAAAACCCTTCTACAAACCGCCTATAATATCCTGCTAGCCCTAGGAAGCTGCAGACTTCTGATGGTGTTGTAGGTCTCGACCAATTCTTTACTGCATCAATCTTCTGAGTGTCAACACTAATACCCTCGTCAGATATCACATGGCCAAGGAATGCTACTAAATTCAGCCAGAATTCACATGTGGAGAGCTTAGCATATAACTTACGATCCTGAAGCGTCTCTATCTGCAAGTGGCCCGCATGTTCTGCCTCCGATCGAGAATACACTAGAATGTCATCAACGAATACAATCATGAACACATCAAGATAAGTCCTGAATACAATATTCATGAGATCCATAAAAGCAGTTGGGGCAATTGTTATCCCAAACGACATCACCAAGATCAAAGTTCCCATATCTTGTCTGGAAGGCCGTCTTTGGAATATCCTTCTCCTTAACCCTCACCTGATGATACCCTGAACGTAAGTAAATCTTGGAGAAATACTTGGCACCCTGGAGTTGGTCAAGCAGGTCGTCAATTCTTGGAAGTGGATACTTGTTCTTTATAGTAAACTTATTTAACTGCCGATAGTCAATACACATCCGTAAAGACCCATCTTTCTTCCGCACGAATAGGACTGGCACATCCCAAGGTAAAGTGCTAGGCCTAATGAAGCCCTTATCCAGCAAGTCCTTCAACTACGCCTTCAACTCTTGCAACTCTGCCGGGGCGATTCTGTATGGAGGGATAGAGATCGGCTGAGTATCAGGCAACACGTCAATGCTAAACTCAATATCCCTTTCAGGAGGAAGGCCTGGGAGTTCATCTGGGAAAACATCTGGAAATTCATTGACCACGGGGATTGATTTTAGAGTAGGCGGCTTCGCCTCCGCATCCCTAACATGAACGAGATGATAAATGTAACCTTTTGAGATCATTTTCCTTGCCTTAAGATAGGAAATAAACCTACCTTTCGGTGTAGCAATGTTCCCCTTCCATTCAATGATGGGTTCACCAGGAAATTGAAACCTAACTATCTTCGTACAACAGTCAACATTTGCATAGCATGAGGCCAACCAGTCCATTCCTATTATCACATCAAAATCAACCATTTCTAACTCAAATAAATTTGTCGAGGTTTGACGACTACAAATCATTACAGTGCAACCTCTATATACCCTTCTAGCAATCACAGAATCTCCTATCGGAGTAGATACCGCAAGGGGTTTACTTATCAATTCAGGTTCAATGCCAAACTTATTAGCCACAGAGGGTGTAACATATGATAATGTAGATCGCGGATCAATCAGCGCATATACATCATAAGAAAACACAGACAATATACCTGTAACAACATCTGGAGATAACTCGAGATCCTATCGACCTACTAGAGCATAGGTTTGATTTTGAGCACCACTCGAACTCGGCACTGCACCTCTACCTCTACCACGACCTGTCAACTGCTGAAAACCCTGTGCTGGAGGTTGAACTGATGAGGAAGAACCAGACACAGATCCAGTCGGCTGAGCCATATCATCACCTCCCCTATTAGGACAATCCCGCATCATATGGCCAGGCTATCCGCAAGAATAACATGCATCAGAACCTCGATGGCACAAACCAAAGTGGGCCTTGTCGCACTGATCACAACGTGGTGTTGTGGGTCTTGTCTGACTAGTATCCTTGTGATGTTACGAGCCTGATGGCCGCGAACTCTGACCTGGACTAGAATAGGTAGATCAATCATATCGAGGCCTCTGAAACTGTGGAGGAGCACTAGCTACAGGTGGCGCCGAACTCCTCGAAGATGGGAGCCTGACGCTGCTTCTGAAGTCATCAGAATACCTTGCAAATATCTCCCTCTTATGTTGGCCCCTATCCTGCTCTGTATCTGCCATCTACTGGCGCTTATGATCCTCTAGGGTCTGGGCATAAGCCTGAATACAGGAAATATCCATGCCCTCCACCAAGGAGGCTGTCGTGCACTCATTTATTAAATGTGGTCCCAATCCGTTCACGAACAAATGCACCATATCACTCATCTCGGCCACCATACGGGGAGCATACCTTGCTAAAGAATCAAACTGCATATTGTACTCTCGCACACTCATATTACCTTGTCCAAGTTTCAAGAACTTATCAGCTCTAGCTCGCAGTATCTCAACTGGAAAGTAGTGACGAAGAAAGGCCTCAGAAAATTCCTTCCACACAACTGGAGGAGCGTTTGGACCCCTGGATCTCTCCCAACAATCATACCAGAGAACCGCTAAATCGCGTAGCCGATAAGAAGTCAACTCTACTGCCTCTATATCACTAGTATGCATAACCCGTAGTGTACGATGAACCTGATCAATAAAAGTCTGCAGGTCCTCCTTCGGATCTGATCCGGTAAACATTGGAGGGTCTAGATTAATAAAATTACGAACTCTCGTACTAACTGGTTTATCAGCAGTACCGGTATTCTGCCTCTGAGCCTGAGCAGCTACCAAGCTAGTCAATAACTGCAAAGCACTCCACATATCCTAGTCTGCAGTGCGAGACAGAGGAACTGGAGGTGCTGGGTGCCTCCTAATATCCTCTGGAGGAGGCGGAGTAGATGAGGTATGAGACGGCATCTCACTCTGAGCCTCACTTTGGCCTGCTCTGGCTTGGGGCACCTGACTAGTACCCTCTCCCGCAGCTGTATCAAGCCGTCTACTAATCGTTTGCTTCCTAGTCGAAGGCATCGCTGAAAGAAAACAAGGTGAATATTAGAGACGAACACTTACGACTCAACTCTACACACGATCTAGATTCAGGAAGAAGGTAACAACCCTACATGTCATGTAGCCTCCTGATTATTAATGTGGCGCGCTACACATCCATAATCAAGACTCTACTTGACACGGCTCATAGACAATCCCTAGGATATACTTGCTCTAATACCAAGTTTGTCACGACCCAAACTGGAGGACCATGACTAGCACCCGACCATACTTGCCGAGAACCAACGTACAATTTATCTAACATTCTTTATTATCGTTTAGGACTGACGAGGGCAATATAAATGGTAGACATGGATCATGGACAACCAACAATAAAATATGATGGCATGAACATACATAACAGGGGATGACCAGACAATCAAGAAACTATATATAAATACGAGCTACCACGCTACCATGAAAGACTATACAACAAAAGCCAACCAACAAGGCATACCAAACTATACATGAGTCGACACCTATCTATGAGCCTCTAAAGGAACATAAGTGCTGCAACATAGCCGGAACAGGGCCACGACATACCCATAATGTCTATAACAAAAATGCATACCAAGATCAAGGCAAGTCCGGAGAAGGGACCTCGCCAATCACCGCTGAACTGGACAGCCTATTGAGGTGGGGGAGCTGCACCTGCCTGTCTATCAGGAACTACAGCACGACATGCAACGTCCACAAATAAAAGGACGTCAGTACGAATAAAGTACTAGTATGTAAGGCAGGGAACCATAAATACGAACAGTAATATAAGCAGGGATAGAGAATATACAACCTGTAACATCTGATTACCTCTGAGGGCTAGTGACATGAAATGCATGATACATATGTGCAAATACATAAACTTTTAAAACACACGTCTCTATGGGCATCATCATCATAATGTACCCGGCCGTAATAGGCTCGGTAAAAAAAACGTACCTGGCCATCATAAGGCTCGGTAGAATCGTACCTGGCCACGTGGAGCTCGGTAAAACCCAACTGATCAGTGGTTGCACAATAGGTTCCGTACCCGGCCGACTATAGTGCGGCTCGGTAGAGTAAAATAGATACATATATATAGTGCATGCTCGACTCATGGAATCACGTTCTAAACCTTTCAGAGTGGTGTAAGGTCGGTATACCCTATACACGTCATTAGGATTAACTCTTCACTATGAACCTTATAAGAATCAGGAAGTACCAACAGCATTCATATCATAAGAATAAGAGAAGCAACATTAACATCAATCGTTCTATAAGAGGGGAAACAATGTGAGTACTGCTAGTTTCTAATAGTAGAGTATCTTTAGACGCTCATTCATTACATTATGTACAATCGGAGTCGTGCAAAAGAAGGAACGGGATAGCCTCACATACCTTGTATATACTTCCCCAATCTCAAGCTATGCAATTGTCACAACTCCTTAGTCTACAATAAGAGAAACGATTCTATCGTTATTATTTAAGTGTCATAACTATTATGTATTGACCACAATCTATTTTACGATGAAATGGACAGCACCTCTCCTATATATATGACTTCACACCATTCAAAACAATCGCAAAACAGCCTAAAAACATCAATAATAAACATATTGAGCCTCCCAAAACAGTCCACGCACAACCTAATCACTTCATACATACGACGACCACCGTAGTCGTGTCAAATAACCCGGAAATGTTACGAATAACTATCAGCCAACAACCCTACATATATATGGTGTTTCTCCGCACCCTTCCACCACCAAAACTCCACAAAACAGAAGTAAAACACGCAGCCCAATAGCAACACAAAACAGTCCACAAAATAGTCCGCTACAAGTGAATAACTCGAACTCACTTCTTCTGATCACCATCCCGTGAGTTCTTACATGTATAGAACGAATTACAATGAATTCACAGTAGAGAAAAATGTATGAAAGATGGAAGTAAATTACCTTACTTTTTGGATAACTCAACCCTTCCCTTGGTTCTTCAAACTCTAGGTTTTACCTTCAAATAGAACTTGAAAGAGAGGGAAAATCGATTAGGGTTTGTGTGGGATTTTTGGGGAGGAGTTGAAGGGGTTAACTTTGGTTTTGAGGGTCTGAAATATGGGTGAAATAAATGAGTTCATAACCCCTTAAAAGTCATCTCTTGGCCGGCTTAGGTCTTTTAATTTCGTCCTATCATTTTAGCAAGTAGGTGATACACCTAATTGTCATCTACCAATCTGCGCAGGCTTGCAAAAATATGAATATCTCTATACTCCGAGATCGTATTGATAAACGGTTTAATGCGTTGGAAACTAAACTCATAGATATTTAATTTGGTGGGTAGATCACCCTGTAATTCCTTGTAAATTTGGAGAAAATCTTAGAAACAGTTGACCTAATGTATAAGTAAAATTATGAACCCAAGTTGCGACAACCTTTGTCGACTTTTGTTTCATAACTCGTTTGACTTCAAGACTTATGATACGGATATTATATGATTCAAATATCTTAATACATGACCTCTTGAGTGTATTAAGAACATCTAGATTTACCTGAAAATACGAGTTACAACATTCTTGATTCGTTTAACTTCTAATACTTGTTAATCACCCTTATACACCCTTGAATCACTTAAGACCAATAGGATTAACTTCTTATCATCTCAAAGATAATTCCTTCTTGGATTTATTTTAACTAATATATGGCATGAAATAACACATGTGGATATGGATTGTAACAATTTTGGGCTTCATGCCGACTACTGGAGTCCTTCGTGGATTTTTTTATCACTCTTTCCTCACTATTTGATATATTACTTGAACTCAGTCCTGTTGATTATACTGTTTTACAAACTTGGCCACTTTAATTGAATTTTGAGACTTAATTGATATTTACACTGTTGTTTGGGTTGAGCACTACTATTCTATTAATGCCCGAGGGGCTTATGATATTTTCTGGACTGAGTGAGGCCGAGGGCCTGAGATATATTTATATGCCACGAGGTGGTTGGAGTGATGTGAGGAGGCTTTCAGGCCTCGTGAGTGATGTGAGAAGGCTTTCAGGCCTTGAGTATGATGTGAGGAGGCTTTCAGGCCTCGAGTGTGATGTGAGGAGGCTTTCAGGCCTTGAGTGTGATGTGAGGAGGCTTTCAGGCCTCGAGTGTGATGTGCAAAGGCTTTCAGGCCTTATGTTGATATAGCGCTTTGGCCGTAAAGGGCCCCTCCGGAGTCTGCACACCCACAGTGAGCACGGGTACCCATATGATCTGAGAGTGAGCCCGAGGGACTGATGCTATGTTGAGTGACTGATACTGTTCTGAGTGATTGATATTGAGCCCAAGGGGCTGGTACTGTTTTTGAGATATTGCCCGAGGGGCGAACCTTTATGTGCTCATCTTGCATATTTACTTGCTCTTTTACCTGTGATACTGTGGTATTTGTACCCGTGGGGCAGATTTTCTATGCTTATCGGCACTAACTGTTTTGAAATCATTTCATAACTGTTGAAAAGATCATTTTCAACAGAGATTTAAACTGAGCCAAGATATTTCCAAATATTTCACAGCTTCACTGTTTTCTCAAAGGATTGTACCCTGCTTGTATACAGCATGATGGTTTGCTTTACGTGATTTCTTACCGCTCAATTGCTGAGTTGGAGTACTCACTTTACTCCCTGCAACTCGTGTGCAGATGGAGGTATCTATTCACCCGGTAGCGAGTTTTGGCTGATCAGAGGCAGAGTTATATGAGTTAAGGAGGTGACTATCAGTGTTCGCAGCACTATGTCTCTCTCTTTGTTCATTATTCTGATTTTGTATATTTTAGACCTTGTAGTGGATTTACATTCTAATAGATGCTCGTGACTTGTGACACCCCGATTAGGGTTGTGCTGGGTTGTATTTCCGCTAATTAATATTATCAAGTCATATTTAAACGGTTTATTAATGTTTGACTATCTTCGAAAAGACGATATAGGTTTGTTGGCTGGCCTTGTCTTCACAAGAGGCTCCATCATGATCGGAGCGGGGTTTGGGTCGTGACAAGTTAGTATCAGAGCCTAGGTTACTAGGTCCCACGAGTCATTAGCATGTTTTAGTAGAGTCTCACAGATCGGTACGGAGACGTCTGTATTTATCCTCAAGAGGCTGTAGAACCTTTAGGAAAACTTCACATTCTTAAATTCTTGTCGTGCGTCCTTGATTTAGCTTGAAAAGAAACTCTTGAAATTCCTTCCACACGTTTGTATACGCGCATGAGCGCTCAGTATCAGATGTGCCTTAATGGCATGTGATTCCCCAATCAAGGGGCGAGATGTGATCTCTATGAGTTTGATGTTGGGCCAGTCTGGAGGACTTGAGGTTGGATCTTTGCCTATAGCTTGAACATCGAGGTGCTGATTGTGTGAACAAGTGTATTGAACTTATATGTTCGGTATTGTCCCTATTAGCAGGAATGGCGGTTGGATAGCTATGTGATGAGTATGTTAGTACTGCGAGATGTATCTATATGACTTGGTAGTGAAGAGGAAGTCTGCTGGATAATAAATGACCTATTAGGTGTTTGATTTCTAATGTGATTTGATGTGTAGCCGAGGTATGGGCGCATAAAGAACCTTTTCATATCTCCTAGTTGGAGTGAAGTAAATTTCATGTGACGGTATAAGTTCAAACGCAGGAAGACTAAGTGGCTGTGTAATGTGTATGACGGTGGAAGGTGTACGGAAATGTTATAGTGAGGCGAAGCAGGTGTGTTATCTCCTGCGGAGTGTTCTTAAGTGGTATGATCCTTATGTGTATGTTAGAAGATCTCATGTGTAATTGAAGGGTACATGTTGAAATTTGAAATTTCGGGTCGCTTAAGAGAGTGGACTCAACTGATGCGGGGATGAATGCGAGATTTGCAAAAGATTACAGCACTGGATGATCTGTGTTTTCACAAAATTATAATTGAATATAATCTCACTATGGGATTGTGGCATCAACAGAGTAAAAGGTGTTATGAGTTATTTAGTGTATCTCGATCCATGGCTTCAAGCCAAGTGGGGCAGTCTGCTGCGAGCAGTTGATCGCACGGTTAGGTGCTATGTTGGTTCCAGTTTGGGGCGTGCGAGTGAGTTAGCTATAGCTAGAGTAAAGGAAAAATTTGGCAAAGGTTATACTATGCTTCATAGGGTATAGGAATCGCGGAATGTCTAGAGTGTTGTTGGTAAAGAATGCTCGGCGCATAGAGCAGGAAGTTGCTTGGTTGTATTGGGATGAGGATTTTATTTTGCGGTATCAGAGTGCCGATGAGGCACGGGTGGATCTGTTCGTTAGGTCAGGTAATTTTCAGTTTGAATAAGAGTGAATGACTTTCGAGAATGGTTCTAATGTGCTCAAGATTCTGCAGGAAACAATCGGGTATTTTAAAGTTTCATGCGTGGTTAGAAATTGTGTTCTCATTGAAAGAGTTCAGATTTGTGGTATTGTTAGGTTAATTATGGGATTATATGTATCAGTATCAGGAAGGTAAAGGTAATGGATTTAGATTCGCAGGAAGTTCTTCAGAGTAAAGTATTCTGGAATCTGGTGCTTCTGGGAATATATTTGAGAGAGTATTCAGCGGCTCATGGGTCTTAGACAGTATGGTCTTGTGTTGGGTCTCATGTAGTGAGCCTGGGTTGAGGAATTGTGGTGCTACAGCAAGAGGAAAGATTAAGTTGAGGATGACCAGAAGGAAATTTAAATCGATGAAGTATCTTGATAGTAGACTGAATCGGTATGGTAAGGATATGATTAATTCTTTGTATGTGTTCGAGGTTTCAGTTCAGTTCTGAAAAGAAGTTCATAAAACTCCTAGGCAGCGGGTAGCCTCAGATGAATAAGGAAAAGGTATTGTTATTTGGAAGTGATTTGACGAGAGTATGGGTTTCAAAAAAAGAGCAATGTGATTAAGTTGATGGCACTTTAGTACTATTACGGCACTTTCAGGCTGGATCGACTGCTGATATTCAAGTTGCTTATATAGCACATGGGAATTTTAGAGTATTTATCGTGGAATGATTGGGTATTAAAGGTGTGCACGTGTTTGGACGGTGAAATTGGGATCGGATATGATGATTCATGTGTCGTGTGGATGTGGAGATGAAAGTTCTCATATACAGACTATGCTGTGGTTGTAGATCGTGTGTGTCGGCACTGTTTAGCAACTATCGGGGATTTGGAGGCCCGAGTGGATATTTCTTTGCTTGGTAAGTTAGATTTTGAATATGATATTGGGGTGTAGACTAGTTGTCTCACTGTTGGGGTATTCTGGACTATTGCGCCATGGGCTATGCCAGAAACGCCACGGGTTAAGTGGCGAAGTGCGTCAGATTATGTTCTAGTGGAGTGGTTTATATTTCAAAGACCAGTGGATAGTTGGGAAGGGTTTCTTTTCTTAATTGGGCCTTTGTGAGGGATGTCAGTGTAGAGGTTTTTACCATTGATTCAGTTCCGGAGTTGAGGGACTTTTGGATGTATTTCTTGTGGCTGGGCGAGGCTGTGGATTTCGGTATAAATTTGGTGTCGGGCACCGTATCGTATGGCTCGGGTAGGAGCTGTAGTAGTGGAAGGAGTAGCTTCAGGCTTCCTTGATGATGAGTTCGTTGGCAGGTCAATGTCGATGCGTGTTCTAGCTTGAGTCGGCTTGGTTGGCGCCGAATTGTATTGTTGAGGGGTAGGTTGATTCGATCGTTATTGAGCTTGCTAGTAATCTGGGAGACCTGTGAGTTTCCTTTTTGGTGTTGCGAGATGTTATGATTTATTGGTTATAGGCACCTATGGTGCGGTTCAATTGGGGTCTCTTAGTGGAATTCGAGCGGGAAGAGTAATTAAGCATTGCTTAGTGAATGGCGTATTTGTTATGTCCTATCGGTTACGTGGCGTATGTTATTTGTTTCACTGCGGGTGTAATGATTTTCTTTGATTCCAAACATCAAATTGTGCGTGGCTGTCGATTTTGAGCATAGTGACTTGAGGTGTTTCATGTGTAGCAGTGTTCGGATAGGATCGCGCTTTGAAGCGAGGCTACGTGGAGATATGACCTTTCGGGGTAGATTCATGTGTTCTATTTCTATGATGTGAGAGTGGGTCTCAGCCTTGTGTTGTTATGATACTGATAAGTTTGAGGTACAACTCTTTTGTTTGGGGTCAGTTCCATGATTTAGTATATTCAGACCGTTTCTTATTGGTGCGCAAATTGTGCAAGTTGTGGGTTAGTCCTGTATTGATGTGTCATGTCACCAGAGAGGTGCGTTGGATTCGAGGTGATCGTTGGGGTCATTCAGGAATACGAACGGATTTGATTTCAGCTTGTTGGAAGGATAATATCGAGGTTCGGCTCGAAAAACTGCTGTGGTATTAGCCAAAAGGGAAGTGACTTCATGAATGGTTGACCTGAGAGATGGTTACGGTTTATTGCATGTTCATTTATCATTATCTACATATAGAAGTGTGGAATAAGACCTTAGTTGATAAGAGGTTTTCTATCGGTATTCGGGTGTTGTGTGCAGCTGCTGTGAATAGAAGTTATCGTTTTGAGTGTTTGAGTTATGTGGTATATCATATAATTGCACCTGAGGTTGCAGGTATGGGTTATTACGGCTGGTTCGGGCTCATTCTGAATAAAGATGTGAGGTTCTGATTTTGTGTATGATCCTGGAAAGTGAAATATGGTTCTATGATTTATGGGCTAGACTGGATTCTGAGATTTTAGTTAAAAATGTGTTATCGTACTTATACGAGATAGGGTGATATGGGATCACCCCCGGGTATATGCATGGTAAGGTTATGCAGCGATTGGTTGGCTTTTAGAACAACTCTGGGCACATTCGAGGACGAACGTGTGTTTAAGTGGGGGAGGATGTAATGACCTGACCGGTCGTTTTGAACTTTTGCACTTTGATCGCTAGTTCTCAGGCATGACTTGCCCCTTGTTGTGTATTATGACTAATGTAGATCGTTGGTTTTGGTTTCAGGAAGGTTTGGAATGAATTTGAATGAACAGTTTCAGTTGGAAGCTTTGAATTTGAAAGGTTTGACCGAGAGTTGACTTATTTGTATAAGAGCTCGGATCAGAGTTTTTATGATTTGGTTAGATTTGTTAGATGATTTGTGACTTAGGAGTGTGATCGGAAGTGATTTTGGAGGTCCGGTGAAGAATTAGGCTTGAATTTGCGAAGTTAGTGTTTTGGCGAATTCCGATTGATAGGTGAGATTTTGATCCGAGGGTCGGAATGGAATTCTGAGAGTTGTTGTAGCTCTGTTATGAGAGTTGGGATGTGTGTGCAAAATTTCAGGCCATTCGGAGGTGATTTGGTTGGGTTTTTGATCAAATGCGTGTTTCAGAAGTTTTTGAAGAACTTAGGCTTGAATTCGGTGAGAATTGATGGTTTTAGTGTTGTTTGATGTGTTTTGACGATTGGAGCAAGTTTGAATGATGTTTTAGATGGGTTGGCACTTTTGGTTGAGGTCCCGGGGGCCTCGGGGTGATTTCGGATGACCATCGGGATGAAATTTGGACTTGTTGTATTTTTGAGTTGCTGGTTTCTGGTATTTCAGCATCTGCGGAAAAGAGGCCGCAGATGCGGTTCCGCAGATGCGAAGGCAGGATCGCAGGTGTGGATTCTGACCATTTGGAGTATTCGCACATAAGTGGATTATTTCCGCAGGTGCAGTGTCCGCAGATGCGGATATTGACCGCAGAAGCGGTCCGTGCGCTTGAGAGGAGTTCCGCAGGAGCGGATGCTTGACCGCAGAAGCGGTCCTGGGCAATAGTGAAGAACCGCATAAGCGGAGGGAATTCCACATATGTGGTATAGTAATCGCAGATGCGAAAAGGGCTGAACAGAAAAGGTTTTAAAGGCTCATTTTTGTTCCGCGAGCTAAGGTATTTATCCACCATTTTTTAGCAACCTTGAGAGCTTTTGGACGGAAATTGAAGAGGGTCTCGACTGGGATTTATTGGAAGTGAGTTCTATGATCTTAAAACATGATTATTATGTGAAATTAACCTTGAAATTTATGGAAATTAAGCCTAAAATTGAAGAACTAGGGCTTGAATTTTTGGTATGTCAAATTGGGATTTGATATGTCATTTGAGCTCGGATTTGGGAGTTCTTGGTATGTATGAACTCGTGAGAAGATAAGGAATCTATTAATGTGAAAATTTCTGAGATTTGAGAAGTGGGTCCGGGGCTCAAGTTTTACTAATTTCGAGATTTTTAATATTTTTCGATTGTTTTCGATTGGGTATTGTTCCATTGGCATATTGTGACGCATTCATTGTGGTTTTGATTAGATTCGACGTGCGTGGAGGCCGATTTGAGGGTCAAAGGCATCGCGAGCTAGGGATTCCACCGGTTCGAGGTGAGTAATGATTGTAAATGATATCCTGAGGGTTTGAAACCCCGGATTTGCACAACGTAGTGCTATGTTAAGGTGAAACACGCGCCTTATGACGAGCGCGAGGTTATTTACTACTGGGGATTGTGACCTTGTCCATCCCGTTTGATATTTTACCACGTATTTAACTGAGATATGTTTGTTATCAACATGATTTGGGCTTCTTGCCATATTTTGGGCTTCATGCCGACTACTCGAGTCCTTCGTGGATTTTTTTATCACTCTTTTCTCACTATTTGATATATTACTTGAACTCAGTCCTGTTGATTATACTGTTTTACAAACTCGGCCACTTTAATTAAATTTTGAGACTTAATGATATTTCCATTGTTGTTTGGGCTGAGCACTACTATTCTATTAATGCCCGAGGGGCTTATGATGTTTTTTGGACAGAGTGAGGCCAAGGGCCTGAGATACATTTATATGCCATGAGGTGGCTGGAGTGACGTGAGGAGGCTTTCAGGCCTCGTGCGTGATGTGAGAAGGCTTTCAGGCCTTGAGTGTGATGTGAGGAGGCTTTCAGGCCTCGAGTGTAATGTGAGAAGGCTTTTAGGCCTTGAGTGTGATGTGAGGAGGCTTTCAGGCCTCGAGTGTGATGTGAGAAGGCTTTCAGGCCTTATGTTGATATAGCGCTTGGGCCGTAAGGGGCCCTTCCGGAGTCTGCACACCCACAGTGAGCGCGGGTACCCATATAATCTTAGAGTGAGCCCGAGGGGCTGATGCTATGCTGAGTGACTGATACTAAGCCCGAGGGGCTGATACTGTTCTGAGCGATTGATATTAAGCCCAAGGGGCTGGTGCAGCTTTTGAGATATTGCCCGAGGGGTGAACCTTTAGGTGCTCATCTTGCATATTTACTTTCCTTTTTACCTGTGATACTGTGGTATTTGTGCCCGAGGGGCAGATTTTCTGTGCTTATCGCCACTAACTGTTTTGAAGTTATTTCGTAACTGTTGAAAAGATCATTTTCAAAAGATATTTAAACTGAGCCAAGATATTTCCAAAGATTTCACAGCTTCACTGTTTTCTCAAAGGATTATACCCTGCTTCTATACAACATGATGATTTGCTTTACGTGATTTCTTACCACTCATTTGTTATTTACCTTTATTACTCACTGAGTTGGAGTGCTCACTTTACTCCCTGCACCTTGTGTGCAAATGCAAGTATCTATTCACCCAGTAACGGGTTTTGGCCGATCAGAGGCAAAGTTATATAAGTTAAAGAGGTGACTGTCAGCGTTCGCAGCATCATGTCTCTCTCTTTTTTCATTATTCCGGTTTTGTATATTTTAGACCTTGTAGTGGATTTACATTCTAATAGATGCTCGTGACTTGTGACACCCTGATTAGGGCTGTGCTGGGTTGTATTTCTGCTAATTAATATTATCAAGTCATATTTAAACAGTTTATTAATGTTTAACTATCTTCGAAAAGGCGATATGGGTTTGTTGGCTGGCATTGTCTTCACGAGAGGCGCCATCATGACCGGAGCGGGGTTTGGGTCGTGAAAAAAGTAGTAATTATATTCCATTGGGGGTATGTGTTAGTGTAATAATTACATTCCTATCACATTCATGCGCGCTTTTCTTTAGACAGCGTTTAAAATTCCATTTTGCCTTTTTATATACCATGCAGAAGTTTTTCCCCCCTAAAAAAGCACGCTATACTTTGAGAGTTTATTCACTCAAACACATATATTTTAGCAGACATAAAACACAAAAAGGAGAAAAATGGATGCTGTCATCAGGCAAATAGTGGAAGAAATCAAGCAAGACATTATAGAGGCCTTTGAGGTGAAACTGGATGAGCTCATAGACAATTACGACATGGAGCTCGAAAAAATCAACAACAAGCTTGATACACTTGTGATGTATGCAAGATTTGATAATCATGCTGATGAAGATGCCCGTTCATCTGGTAGTGACAACGACGACGACGATGACGATGATGATATGGACAATTAGTTTTTCTTTTTATTATTTTGTTATTTATTTGTGACGACCCAAAGGGGTCATCACTTGTTTTCTTACCCATTCTGTACTTTCGATGCCTTGAAAACCTCATCTGGGGTTGCCTCGATTTGCATGCGCAGGTGTAGCCGGAAGGCTTAGATATGAATTCTGTGAGAAAAATGCTAAATTTTGATATTAAGTTGAATAAATTTGACTCCGATCAACTTTTTGGGTAAACGGACCCAGACCCATGATTTAACAGTCCCGGAGGGTCCGTAGGAAAATATGGGACTTGGGCGTATGCCCGGAATCGAATTCTGAAGTCCCAAGTCCGAGAAATAAATTTTTGTGCGAAATTGTTCTCTGAAAATAATTAAGGAAATTGAAAATAAAATTTGATTAAAAGACTATGGTATCGGGTTCGTATTTTGGTTCCGGTGCCTGGTACAAGTCTTATATATGGTTTCAACGCGTTCTGTAAAGTTTGGTTGAAAACGGACGTCGTTTGACGTGTTTTGGACTTAAAATGGAAATTTGATATTTTATATATAAATTGGAAGAAATCATGAGTTTTGAGGCTTGATTCGATGTTTATGATGTTAATTTGGCGATCTGATCGCGCAAATAAGTACGTAGGATGTTTTTGAGGTTGTGTGCATGTTTGGTTTGAAGCCCCGAGGGCTCGGGTGAGTTTTGGATAGGTGTCGGAGTGTTTTTTTCAACCTTGGAAAAATTGCAGCTATAACTGATCTGCATTGCGAAGCCTGAATGCGAGAATGTGCCAGGCCTGAAACTATCGCAAATGCGATAATTAATCTCGCAAATGTGAAGGGTGAGGTTTCGCAAATGCGACCTTATGGTTCGCAAATGCGAACCTCCCATTTTCCCTTAGAGTTCGCAAAAGCGAACAAATGTTCGCAAATCCCAGGCTTGGTCGGGGTTCGCAATTGCGAACTGGAGTTCACAATTGCTACATCAGAGACTCAACAAATTCATACTTAGTCGAATTTCCACCAATCTTTCAAGACCCAAACCCCATAGGTGATTTTTCAAGGACAAAATTTCTTACAAATCATTTGTAAGTCGATTTTTACTTAATTCCTTCAATCATTTACATCATTTAACATGTTTTCCACTTAAAATCAATGAAACTCATGGGTAAAATTGGGGGTTTGGGGTAGAACCTAGGTTTTTCTAAAATGGGGATTTGGACCTCAATTTGAGGTCCGATTTCAAAACAAATTATATATTTGGGTTCATGGGGGAATGGGTAACCGGATTTTGGTTCGAACCTCGGGTTTTGACCAAGTTGGCCTAAGGGAAATTTTGTTCATTTTACCTAAATTTGCGTCTTAGCTATATATTAATAGTAGAATTAGTTGCTTGAGATGTTATTTACGAGATGTAATTGAAATGAATAGATTTGGGCCATTTGGAGTCGGATACCCGTGGCAAAAGAGTGATTTGAAGTTGATTTTTGGAGCCGATTGAGGTAAGTAGCTTGTCTAACCTTGTGTGGGGGGACCTTTTCCCCTTAGGATATGATATTTGGTAATTTAATGCCTTGTACGTGAGGTGACGAGCGCGTACTTGAGCTACCCTGGGAGATCCTCATTGTTACCATTGGTATTGAGCTGTACATATTCCGCGTTTACTCCGTTCCTCGTGTAATTGTCATTGCTTTGTTTATCCTGTCTTATTCCATTGTTGTACTCATTATTACTGCATGTTTTCATACTGTTAATTCATATTATATTGTTTAACCTCAATAGGGCCCTGACCTTCCTCGTCACTACCCAACTGAGGTTAGGATTGGCACTTACTGAGTACCGCTATGGTGTACTCATGCCCTTCCTGCGCATGTTTTTCATGTGCAGATCCATGTACCCTCACTCAGGCGCACTATCCTTGAAGTAGGGAGAGCTACAAAGACTTCGAGGTACATCTGCAGCGTCCGCAGACCGAAGAGTCTCCTTCTTACTCTATCTTGTAGCGTTTAAACTTCTTTCGTATTTTGATGTAGACTTTTCTGGAGTTTAGAGCAGTGTATTATATTTCTATTAGCCTGTGTCTCCCGTGAGTTTCCGGGTTTTGGGGTGATATTGTAGACTTTCGCGTTTGAGTTGTATATGCCAAGTGGCACTTATATTTTCCTTCTATTTTTGCTTAGTTTAATTAATTGCTTCGCAAGTTATATTATTTTTGCATTGTTAGGCTTACCTAGTTATAGGAACTAGATGCTATCACGACATGTTCATGGAGGGCGAACTGGGGTCGTGACACTATGTTAATTTATCCTTTTAATGTTTAATGAAATGTTTAGTTTTTGTTATAAGTTTTTTGTGCGTCTTTTTAATATTAATTTCAAAATCGAAACATAGCAGAGGAAATGATAACTTCAGCCCTTCTTGCTTAAGTATTTAAAGATTAACTGAAAAACTTCAGCTCTTCCTGCTGAAGTTTTTAAATATTAACTAAAAACCTTCAGCACTTATGCTGAAGTTTTTTGTGTAATATGTAATTTTAATTTATGTTTTTTTACCTAGTGTAAGAGGAAAACTTCATCAGCTCATATTGCTGAAGTTTTTACGGATTACGTAAAAATCTTTAGCAACTAATGCTTAAGTTTTTTTGCAATATGAAATTTTAATTTATGTTTAATATTTAACTAGTATAGGAGGAAAACTTCAGCTTGTTTTGCTAAATTTGTTAAATATGAACTAAATAACTTCAGCTGTTTAGCATATAAACAATGATAACACTCATATAACTCGTTTTAATGAAGTTTTCAGATATGAACTAAATAACTTCAGCTTGTTTAGCAAATAAACCAACAATTTCAATATATTTGTCGGATTAGAATGTTAGAAGTGAACGTCAAACATATTTAGAATGCAAATTTAGCATATCAGTAAAGTTTGTTAAACAAATTTTGAATACTTACAATGTATTTTATAATTTTGAATTTGAATCTAGTTCAAATCTGGTTTGCGATGGGCGATCTCAGGAGAGACGGAGAGACGGAGATATGGAGGAGATAGGCTCTAGAATTTGAATCTGGGTGTGGTTGATGCATCTTTTATATGTTTTAGAAGGGGTATAATGGTCATATTAATATGGATTTTTTGTTAGTTGATTACGAAATCAATAGATTTTAAAAATAAGGTATAGGTTAAAAGGTGGCATAAAAATAGGGTACGGCTGCAAATCGCCCGGGATATTTGTGTAAGTTTCCCTAAAATATATTATTTTAAATGTATTCATTTTCTTGTGATTCGGCCCATATTATATAATAATTATTATTTATTTATTTAAAAATCTAAGGCAATGTTCTAATGCCTTAATCCACATGAAAGTGAGTCTGCAATTGAAAATTTTACGTTTTGCATATTTCTTCATTTTTATATACCAAATCCAACCTAATTACCTCAATCAATATTATCCTATATGCCCACTAGCTGCTTTAAATAATTCTTCAACTCGTATTTTATATGGTTAATTTATAAAAAAATAAAATCAACTATTAAGAAATAATCCAACAAAAATTAGTTTATAAGCAATTTACGATAATTAATTAAGGCAACTCAAACATGAAGATGTATTTAAGTTAACGAAAATTCTACGGGCTGTTACATTATCCCCCGCATAGAAATATTCGTCCTCGAATATCGTATCGCGAGTATTCTCAAGTCCATGAGTGACCTTGGCCATTTTCTTACTTCATTCGGGATTCAAAACCTTGACTAACTCTCCATGTTCTTAAATTTTTATCTCGTTTTCTTTGTAATTAGAGTTATTCAATTATTTACAACCAGTTTAAACAACACAATAACATCTTGCATATTCGACTACTCCATCCAATAATATACAGTATCATGAGACATCAACATACACGTCAAAATTTGTAAATGAATGCGGCCTTCCTGATAACTCAACAATATATGTATCTTGTAAATGGACGTGGCCTTTCCGATAGTAACTTTAGATCCATTCATCAAGCTAAAGCTAAGACAAATGTAAAAAAAAGATCATTGATATTTTGCTCCTATTTTCTCATGAAAGCAGCATCACGTTTTCAATATTTAGGCAATCTTGATATCCGATAGTTATCTAATCTCAAACTTTGTAAACATAAGATATGACTTCTTCTTCTTTCTTTTTTTTAAAAAAATACTAACGTCCATCTCTTATATTTTCTAAGGACTAGTCCCATAACCTAATAAATCACCATACTTATCATTACATAAATGTGTATCTAGACTTCAAAGAACGTCAAAATGGACGAAAGAGTAAAAAAAAACGTACCTGACGTCTTAAATAGTTGCTCGTACTTATTTTGTCTGTTTCCCTCGGACTCCCAGGTAACTTCTTTGTCGTATGGTTACACCAGAACATTTTCATTGAAATAACCTGCTTCTACCTTAATTGTCATACTTGTCTACTTGATAATAACTCTTTTCGTAGGAAAAATCCTCAAAGGACTTTTTCACCGTCAGTGAACTCCAAATTACGATCTTATTTACTTGCATATTTCTTTTTTTGCTATGTGCCACATGATGTTATTCTCGCATCCATGAACTACTTTTTGCAAGGTGTGATGTACCAAAATCTAGACTCACTAGGTGTGACTCTCTCTCCAGGTTTAAACCAACCAGCTATCGAACAACACAGACGTTCATTTAAAGCCTCAAACAACAATACTTACTAATCAATTTAATAACTAATATCATGAATGAACTCGGCTAAAGGCAATTAATTACGAGCCATTCTCTATGTAATATCCATCTGGTTAGTGTTGGGACGAGATACACATCCTCTCTTATGCCTCCATTGTGTTGGAATATATCCAAGCACCTCAACTATAATCCTGGAGCAGAAACATCCGTCATTCTTACATATGACATTGTCGAAACACATCCAAACGCTCCTATATAACGTTCTTATGTCAGTGTTGGAACACATATATACGCCTCTACATAATTATGACGACCCAAAGGGTCATCACCGTATTTCTCCCTTTTACCGCGCTTCCGAGGCCTTGAAAACCTCACTTGTATTTGCCTTGATTTGCGTGCGTAGTCCGGACGTATAGCCGGAAGGCTTAAATATGAATTCTGTGTGAAAAATGATGAATTTTGATATTAATATGGCTAGAGTTGACTTCGGTCAATATTTTTGGTAAATGGACCTGGACCCATAATTTGACAGTCCCGAAGAGTCCGTAGGAAAATATGGGACTTGGGCGTATGCCCGGAATCGAATTCCGAGGTCCTAGGCCCGAGAAATAAATTTTTCCATGAAATTATTTTTCTAAAAGTGTAAAGGAAAATGGAAATGAAAATTTATTAAAAGACTATGGTATCGGACTCGTATTTTGGTTCCGACGCTCGGTACAAGTCTTATATATTGTTTAAGCGCTTTCTGTGAAGTTTGGTCGAAATCGGACGTCGTTTGACGTGTTTAGGACTATAAGTTCCAAATTTGAAAGTTTATGAAACTTAATGAAAATCATGTATTTTGAGGCTTGATTCTACGTATATGATGTTATTTTGGCAAT
This sequence comes from Nicotiana glauca, assembly GCA_026770625.1. Lineage (NCBI taxonomy): Eukaryota > Viridiplantae > Streptophyta > Magnoliopsida > Solanales > Solanaceae > Nicotiana > Nicotiana glauca. The sequence goes on from MU754355.1 coordinate 107,304, forward strand.
TTGATCGCGCGGGTAAGTCCGTAGGATATTTTTGAAGTTGTGTGCATAATTGGTTTGGAGCCCCGAGGGCTCGGTAAAGTTTTGGAAAGGCATCGGATTGCATTTTCTCATTTGTAAAAATCTGGTATCATTCAGTTCTGCAGGCTTCACATTTGCGAAGCTAGTATTCATAAATGCGAACTCGCAATTGCGAGCTTCTCCTCGCAAATGCGATCTTTCACCTGGGAAACGATTTTCGCAAATGTGAAGAAAATTTTCGCAAATGCGATGCCCGCCTACGAACCCAGTCTTCGAAAATGTGAATGACTGTCTGCAAATGCGGATGTGAACCTTCGCAAATGCGAACCTCCCAGTATCCTTCAGAGTTCGCAAATGCGAACTCGACTTCGCAATTCCCATATTTGGTCGGGGTTCGCAATTGCGAGATCAGAGACCTGCATTTTTCATACTTAGTCGAAATTTCGCCTCATTTCTACATTCTTTCAACTCAAACATCCCATAGGCAATTTTCCAAGCAAACTTTCTTCTCCAATCCATTTGTAAGTTGATTTTCACTTAATTTCTTCAATCTTTAACATCATTTATCATGTTTTCATCTTAAAATCAAGGTTTTTCATGGGTGAAAATGGGGATTTTTGGGTAGAACCTAGGTTTTCTTAAAATTGGGGACTTGGACCTCAATTTGAGGTCCGATTTCAAAACAAATCATAGATATGAACTCGTGGGGGAATGGGTAATCGGGTTTTGGTTCGAACCTCGGGTTTTGACCACGTGGTCCCGGGGGCATTTTGGGAATTTTGAGTAAAACTTTGGGAAATTTATTTTCATGCATTCAAGTTGATTCAATTAGCATTTGTTGATACATTCAAGTAATTTGTGACTAGATCCGAGCGGTTTGGTGGTGAATTTGAGGGGTAAAGATATTCTAGAGGATTGAGTTGGGTTTGGAGCATTCGAGGCAAGTGTTTGATCTAACTTTGGCTTGAGGGAATAGGATTAGAGTATTATTGATTGTTATTTGCTAAATGATCGAGTACGGTGCATAGGTATGGTGACTGGTATCTATACTTCGGTGTCCAGCATGACCGTGGGGTTTTGTTATTAGTTTTTCTTGGTATATTTGAGATTCTTCCAAGCCAATTAATGAATCCTACATAATGTGAAGGGTTGAGGATCAATTGTGAATTTGTGAATCCTTTGGAGCATTGGCTCGAACGATAAAACACTATTGAGTAGAAAATAAAAGAATTGGTAAGAAATGAGATTAAATCCCTTGCCGGGATGACTTGAGTATATTGAATCTTCCTTGCCGGGATACGTAGTTTATTGTTGTTGTTGCTCCCTTGTCGGGATATTCGGGCTGTTAGTTGCACCCTTGCTGGGTTTATTCATTATGTTGTTAAATTTCCCTAATGGGACCTCTTTGGGAGAGATTATTTGCGCTATTCATTATAATATGGGATCGTGTGGCACGCCGTCCACTTATAAATTATATATATTTTGGGATCGTGTGGAACGCCGTCCACCTATGAATTATGAAATGGGACAGCGTGGCGCGCCGTCACTTATAAATTATAATATGGGATCGTGTGTCACGCCGTCCACTTATGAAACATGAATTGGGATCGTGTGGCGCGCCAACCACTATTACATATATATTTTGGGATCGTATGGCACGTCGTCCACCTATGAATTATGAAATGGGATCGTGTGGCACGCCGTCCACTTATATATGAGTTAAGGTATTGAGGTAGTTTCGTTGTTATATCCGTTGATCTGTTTTCACTGTATCTCCCCCAAGCATGCCCCTTCCCCGTTTTAATTGATATTCTCTGTCGTTATTTCCGTTGCTCTGTATATATATATACATGTCTGCACAGGTTGTTTTAGGTAGGTCCTGTCTAGCCTCGTCACTACTTCGCCGGGGTTAGGCCAGACACTTACCAGCACATGG
>MU754355.1:109280-122237 GCA_026770625.1 Nicotiana glauca
CTATGTTTAGTTTGTTTTCTTTGTACCGAGACAGACGTTTTGTATTTCCATTTCAGACTTGTTTGTAGCACTCTTTAGTAGTCTGTGAGCTAGTGACACCAGATTTTGGGTAGAGATATGTTTTAAGCTTCTGCATCTTAATTTCATTTTTATTAAACTTAAAGTCTTCCGCTCTTATTTAATTGTCTTTCGCATGTTCAATTTGTTGAGATTTATCAGAGAATGTTTAAAGTTTTGGCTAGCCTAGCTCCGTTAGTAGGCGCCATCACGACTCCCGATGGTGGAAAATCCGGGTCGTGACAATAATGCTCTCACTTACGGCAATTCTATAACATATTCATACACCCCTATGTTAATATTTCATACATTGGTTACTCTTATAACACATGAAGATATGGGTATTGTGTTATTGCACTATCTCTTTAAAATATCGCTTCATAGAATAGTATGATGTGTAAGTAGTTCAGTCTAAATTAAGCGTGTGATTTCACGAGCCTATCACGATCAACGAAATTGGGATTATAACTTTCCTCGACATACATGATAGGATAACCATGAGGCCTATAATGGTATATTTTCACTTTCTTTCAGAGTTAACCATCCTTACGATAATTTTTCGAGTCTCTAGCACTCCTATTTAATATATGAACAGTTAAAATACTGATGAAGAACATTTTCTTTGTCACCCCCTGCCATCGTTAGCTCTCATTCTTCGATTTCAAGCCACATTTACGGATCTTAATTATCTTGAAATTACTAAATTTTATAAATATTGTACCTATTGGGATACGAATCTCCTCAAGTCAATCCACACTATTGTATACACAGTCAACGCTTTAGTTATAGTGGTCTATTTTTATTCACTATCAGGTAGGCCCCGCCTTTAAGAGATGATGACTAACCACCCAATAAGGTCAGGACTCTCTACCAATGAACTTAGCTTTCTCAAACAAAGGCAATTATAATAGCACATGTTCTCTAGTCTGCGTATAATATCACATGTGCTCCAGCCTTTGCAGGCATAATACTAATGGTCTATCATCCTTTTACTACATCACAAGGCCTAAAACATCATAATCTGAGAATATAAATTCACATGTATAATATATGTATTTAATTGGCATTATCTTAATATCTGTAGGACCATCCTCAACCACTATATATGTTTCTCTCAACTATGAAAATATTCTCGTATGTCATTAATAAACATAACAATTAAAAGGCCAAAAAACAATCTGAATACTCAGTTCATCTAGTCCATAACAATTGCTAGTGCCTTCGACAAAAAAAAATTCACAAGACGGTCATACCAACCATAACAAGTCTTGAAATATATTGTTCCGAATATCTAACTCTTTTATCTTTTACTCGTGATATTTGGATCACAAATCTATCCAGCTGTAGCCCCATGTTTCGCGCCGACTTTTGCTACTGTATTCATGAATATAGTAGCTTAAATACATCAAATACATCTTATAACAACAGAAAACGTATCTACAATCCGTAATATAGCAAATGATATCTATATAGATAGCTAATTACTACTAAAAGATAATGCTTTATGAAAATTTCTCAATTTATAACCCCCTTAAATTGTTATATTTGGGGGGGGGAGGGGTAATCAATTGCCGCAAATTTATGCAAATTACGGAGGTTACTCATACCCTCCGCAAATAAACCTCCACAATTTACCCATTTTTTTGTAATGAATGTTGTATTTATGCTTGGTTGTAATTGAATTTGGAGATTTGTTTTCCCCGAAGAAAAATAAAGTAATTAAATTTGGGGACAATGAAAAGTTTGCAAAAATTTCCCCCACTATTAGGAGTGTCAATGGTTATCTTAAAAATTTATACCATACTATTTTGGGGTTACTATATTGTGCATACCCAAAATTTGATATTTCAAAATTATCTCGGTTCCTCTTAGATATCGATGTGGCTGAGTGATTTTTTAGTACTATATTTTAAAAAACTAAGAATGGCACTTTTATATATTAGGATGTCTTGCATGTTATGTAAAATATTAACAAGCTCCCAAATCCTTAGTCAAGGATTGATCAGGCATTGCAGCTCGTAACTGAATGAGTCTTTTCTGCTGATTTCTAAATATCAAGATTAATAGAAGAATCTTCAAATCCATGTCTAATCATTCTAGAAGAAGTTAGACTTTTTACTTTATCCAAAGATGGATAGCATTCATAAGTTAAAAAGAAAATACAGCAAATTCATATGAACTAGAGAGAAAACAGAACACCAAACAAAGCATGCTTTAAGATGATTCAAGAGGAAAATCTTTTCAAATCCCCGGACTTCACCACAGTTGATTAAGTGACCAAATAGTAAATTCCAGATATTTGTGAATTTGGTACATTAGAGTAAACATATCATTTGTATTGTAAAATCTAAACTATATATAAAACCAATTCATAGTCCAAGCGACTATGAATTCATTATACCCCGAATCTATTAACTAAACTACTCATTTAGTACCCATTTGTCATCTGGGTGTTAATAAATGGGGATCCTTTGATCAGCTATAGAGGTTATGGTAAAGTTACACATGATTTGAAATGACAAATGTTCACTAACTTATCGTACTTTAGTTGAATCACTTTCCATTCTAATTTTGTAAATGCCCTTATTTGTTAAATATAATCAGGATGAATTCGAAAATATGAATAGGTTATTCAAGATTTAGGTATTATACCATTTATGTTTATTCCCATCCCCTAATGCCGTGAAATAGGTAGAATCTTCTAATAAGCATTTCAGTGCTGTTATGATACATATGTTAGGTGTTTGATTTTCTTATCATATTTGATTTTCTTATTTATGGAAGGAAAAGGGCAATATAATTATCTTAGTTGGGTTTTCCTTCTTGTAGAAGGAAATTACAAATCTCTTATATCTGGCTAGTCCTTTTTCTTGTAGGAAAAAGTTTGGAGTTCTATAAATTGAAGATCCGTCCTTCGTATTCAGTAGCATCCACAATGTAGCCACATGGGGTTTGAGAGTCGTGTTTAGAGGGAGAACTTTACGGGACAAGTATTAGTGTGTCACTTATGTTTGCCTCTTCGTGAGGTTATTCTCTCGATATTTTGTACTCTTTTTTTATTATAGTGGATTGCTCATCTCCGCCGTGGACGTAGGTCAGTTGACCGAACCACGTTAACTGTTTGTGTCTCTTTTGGTAGTTTCTCTTTTGTTGTCTGATTTATCGTCCTCGAAGATTTGCTTTACTAGCTATCGCATGACACCTGACTTTTTTCAGTCCTAACAATATATACAGTTCTTTCAGATTATATATTCTGAGAAAAAAAAAAGGTTAAGACATACACAATACTTTTTTCTTAAGATTACTACCAGACGCTGAAGTAGTACCTCCTTTTCTATTTTCCCGATCACCCCGATAAGTAACATTATTACAAACTCTTTTTGTAGCATTAAACATATTTTGAAAATTTAACTACTAGCAAAAATTAAATATGCAAATAAAATAGTAAATAAGAGAAAGAGTTGGAGGGAGTGCACCAAATTCGACAATAAATTGAACACTTGATGATTTCGCAACTCCAATGTTACCACGAAGAAACGTCAATTATTCAAACTTCAAATAATAAATAATACCATCAATTAAATTCAAAAAAAAAAAAATGAGAGCCAATTACTAATCCCTAACATATCCTTCCGCACATATGCAAATAATTTGCTTATATATCTGTAATAGTGACTTTACATATAGTAATTGACAAGCTGCCAAGTACAAATATTTTACACATGACCACTTGGGTTCACATAGCATTATTTAAATAATCTATGCACGGTAGATGTGATACATTCTGATTTTGATGGCATTGAAAATAGGTATGTTGTCCGAGAGTAGGTCTGACAGCGTTATTATTAAAGGTCGTAAGATTATTAATTGACCTATAAGGGGACCATTCACTTTAGTTGTAATATCTCATATACACCATGATATTCAACATATAATGGTCCGCTTAAATTCTTGTCACGATCCAAATCCCGAACCTGGTCGTGATGGCGCCCCTCGTGAAGACAAGGTCAACCAGTCAATCCAATTCATCCTTTTAAAATAATTATTTAACACAATTATAGTACAATATGGTTTAATAATACCAAGTAGCGGAAATATAAATAAAAATGTGAAAATCCAATCCAACACAGTCCTAACCGGGGTGTCACAAGTCATGAGCAACTAAAGAATCCTGACACAAGTCTACTAAATACGAAATCCGATACAATAGTTCGAATAACATAGGAATAATAAGATAAAGGAGTCACGGGGGCTGCGGACGCCAACAGCTACCTCGTAGTCTCCGAAACACCGCCTGGACTGGAAGGATCAGCTCTCAGGAGTGGAAATCTGCTCTGCCTGAATCTGCACACACGATGCAGGGAGTAATGTGAATACTCCGACCCAGTGAGTAATAAATATAAATAAAGGCTGAAAGCAAGAAAACGCGTTAAGGCACACAACATTCTATACATAAGCAATGAAATCACTTAAAATCAGTAATTCAGTGAAGTATTAAATGAAATCTCTTTAAAAGCCAGTAAACAGGTAATTTGGCAGTAAATAACAACTAGAAATCTGCCCCTCGGGCTCAATATCAAAATAACAAGTAGAAATCTGCCCCTCGGGCACAGTATCAGTAACTCAGAACAGTATCAGCCCCTCGGGCTCAGTATCAATCACTCAGTATAGTATCAGCCCCTCGGGCTCACTCTCAGAACAATATCATATAGTAACCGCTACGGCGTGCAGCCCGATCCATTTAACGTCGTTGGCGCTCACTGGAGGTGTGCAGACTCCGAAGGGCTCCTACAGCCCAAGCGTAATAATAACATAAGGTCTAAAAGCCTTCTCACATAATAACATATGGCCTGAAAGTCTTCTCACATAATAACATAAGGCCTGAAAGCCTTCTCACATCACTCATAAGGCATGAAAGCCTCCTCACATCACTCAGGCCACCGCGTGGCATAAATAGTATCCCAGGCCCTCGGCCTCATATCACTCAGCATATCCTCACATATGGCCCTCGGCCTTACTCAGTTCGAAAATCATTATAAGCCCCTCGGGCATTTGTAGAACAGTGGTTCTCATCCCAAAATATCATTTAAGTTTCAAATCTGTATAAAAATGGCTGAGTTGGTAAAACCATAAATATCAACAGGACTGAGTTCAAATACAAGTCAAAACAGTGAGGAAATAGTGATAAAAATTCGCGAATGGTTCAAATAATTGGCACGAAGCCCAAATATGACAATCAACCCAAATCATGATGATAACAAATCAATCTCAGTCAAGTATGCAGTAAAAACATCAATCGGGATGGACCAAGTCACAATCCCCAGCAGAAAAAGGCCCCGCACTCATCACCCAGCACGTGTTTCACCTCAATATAGCACTACGATGTACAATCAGGGGTTTCAAACCCTCAGAACATCATTTAACATCATTACTCACCTCAATTCGAGCAAAATCCTACTCCGAAATGCCTTTTCCCCTTGAATCGTCCTCCAATCGATCTGAATCTAGCCACAGTTAATTCAACTCAGTCAATACTAATTATAGGAATTAATTCCATATGAAAATAATACTTTTCCAACAAAATCCGAAATTAACACAAAATTTGCCCGTGGGTCCCACGTCTCGGAATACGACAAAAGTCATGGGATATGAACCCTCATCCAACCACGAGTCTAACCATACAAATTTTACCAAAATCCGACATCAACTCGACCCTCAAAATTTCAAATTACACTAAGAGAGTTTTCAAGATTTTTCCAACTAAATCACCAATTAAATATTAAAAACAACGATGGATTCGAGTAATCTAACCAAAATTGAGTTAAGAACACTTACCCCGATGTTTTCTTTGAAAATCTCTCGAAAAATCGCCTCACTCGAGCTCCTCCAACTCTATTTTTGTCAAAAATGGCCAAAGACCCCCTTTTTATTGTGTTTTATGATTCGGACGTCACAGGTGGTGTGGGGCGCTGCCTGTGGCGCCAATTCCAGTAGCTAATAAATCCAGGCGTCAGGGCTAGCGCCCCACGCTACCCTGTGCGCTGGCGATGGGAACTATTTTCCCCCGACACGAAAATGAGCATAACTCTCTCATACGATGTCCGAATTGTACGATTCTTTTTGGTATCGCTCCAACATTTTGATACGGATCTAATGCTTCAATCAAAACTGAATTTGGAGCTCATTTGCATAATATGATACCACTTATTCTTGAAGAACGACATAGAAACATTCTTGAAATGCCCAAGTTAAACTCCAATAACCATCCAAACTCCACCCGAGGCCCTCGGGACCTCAATCAAATATATCAACAAGTCCTAAAATATCATTCAAACTTGTTCCAATCATCAAAATGCCTCAAACAACACCAAATCCGTCAATTCGCATTGAATTCAAGCCTAACTTTTCTAAAAAACTTCCAAAACACGCTTTTGATCAAAAACCCAACCAAACAACGTCCAAATGACCTAAAATTTTGCACGCACATCCCAAATCACAAAATGACGCTACAGCAACTTTCGAAATTCCATTCCGACCCTCGGATCAAAATCTCACCTATCAACCAGAAATCGCCAAAATACTAACTTCGCCAATTCAAGCCAAATTCTACACCGGACCTCCAAAACCACTTCCGATCAAACTCCTAAGTCACAAATCACCTCTCGGAGCTAACTGAACCATCGGAATTTACATCCGAGCCCTCTAACACATAAGTCAACTTCCGGTTGACTTTTCCTAACTAAGCTTTCCTTAAAGAGTCTCATTTCCTACCAAAAATTTTTCAAACCAACTCGATCACATAAGACACGGATAACGAAACATAAAGAAGCATAAAATGGGGGAAACGGAGTGGTAACTCATGATACGACGGGTCGGGATGTCACATCCTCCCCAACCTAAATAAACATTCGTCGTCGAACGTGCCCGGAGTTGTTCCAAAAGCCAAACAATTGTTGAATAACCTTACCATGCATAAACCCGGGGGTGATCCCACGTTACCCTATCTCATATAGGTCCGACAACACATTGTAACTGAAATTTTGGCAATCCAATCTAGTCCACAAACCATAGGACCATATTCCCACATTTAAGATCTTTCATATGATCAGAATCCCACATTTATACTGTGAATAAGCCCGAACAAGCTGTAACAACCCATACCTGCAACCTCGGGTGCAATTACATGATAGACCACGTAAATCAAACGCTTGTAGTGATAACTTCTAATCACAGCAGTTGCACACAACACCACAATACCGATAGAAAAACTCTTATCAACTAAAGTCTCATCTCAACACCTTCATATACTAAAAATGATAAATAAAACACACAGTAAGCCATAACCATTTCTTAGATCAACAATTTATGAAGCCACTTTTCCTTTGGCAAAAACCATAGCAAATTTTTGAGTTGAACCTCGATATTATCCTCCCAACATGCTAAAATCAAATCCGTTTGTATTAATCCTAGATCCCAACAATCTCATCTAATCCAGCACAACTACTCTGGCAACATTGACATGTCAGTACAGACTAAAGCCATGACTTGTGCAATCCGTGCACCAATAAGCCACAATCCGAACTTACTCAAATCATGAAAATAGCTCAAAAGAAAGAGTTGTACCACAAGCGAATCATCATACTCACGGAGAAGTACATAATACAATGCCATACCAGTAAACCTCACTATTGTGCCATCCGGCTACCCCAGAAAGAGAAAATACCTCAAAGAAGAGAGCCGCTTTGCAAGTTCCACAAGTACCACCCCAACGATATGCTATGAGCTTGTCAATCACAGTGGAACCAAGATACATGAATAGAATAATAATAACCAGCTCTTCTATAGCTCACCTTGACATCAACCTCACGAGCAACTTAGTTGCCAACAACATAATCCACCCGACACGGTCACAGACCACCAGTCCAAGCATATCATATAGGAGAAATCCAACAAGTACACCTATATATGCTAAATGAAATAAGATTCTCATGCTCCTAGACTGGCATAAATAACACTCTATATCGTAGGCATGAGTAAGCTATGCTGTCACAACTCAAATCAGCAAATTAACGCCGAATAATAATTACCAAGTTTGTTCTGGAATCTAGCATCTTGGAAATCTCAACTATAGTCCAGATAGTTCTTAACAAAGTTACGAATATGAGAAACATTATACCTTTAAGTTCAATATCCCACTCTAGGCATATCATAGCCTACGCATCTTCCGAGCATGAATATTGACTCGGTGCTTGCACACAGGTTCAAACCTCACATATATTCGCGCTCATACTGCATAGTTATCACCATCAATTAGCTCGACTAGTGCATCCAAAGAGTTTAGATAAAATACTCACCTCAAACATGCCACAATCCTGAAATAGTATATTTTTTAGAATTCCCTGTCTCCAAATTCATAGATCACATAAATCACCGTAACTGATCACAACCTCAGCACTCAAACGACTAACACATCCCTCAAGTACGATCATCCCATGATAATTATTTTCAACATTTTTCTACACTACATAGCAAGATCGAAATATTGGTAGTCGATCAACCAAGTGAGCGTTGAAATGCTAATAAACATCTATTAATCAGAATATAATGTGCACCCTTCTTAGGCCTTACCGAGCGGTTATAACATTCATCTAAATACCTGAAACTAACTATTCCATCCAGAACTCGTGACCTTCCCTTTAAGAATGAACTGCCACCTTGCACATGAAAATATTAAGCATGTACCATACACCACGTCTATCATGCCATCTTGTTGCAAACACAAAATCTCATTAGAATTTCTGGGCTATAGGAAAATTTCATTCCGTGCAGTTAGAAATCTTCTATTTGCTCCCATTTAGGAGGAGTTCATAATATACAATATGTTCTGTGCACCGGTAGAAGATATCCGGCTTGAACCATGGTAAAAACCATCAAGAAAACTTTCAAATCTGCTCGCACATAACCAAGCTATCAAAACCAAAATTCCTCTGGCTTGACCAGGCCATGTAGGCTACCAACCCATGAATACCGCCTGCAATCAATGCACATTCTCATTGTTCCATCCTTCTTCTTCACAAATAAGACTGGTGCACCCCAAGGTGACACACTAGGCCGAATGAACCCCTTTTCTAGGAGTTCCTGAAGCTGCTCTTTCAATTCCTTCAGCTCTGTTGGTGACATACGGTACAGTGGAATAAAAATGGGCTGAGTACCCGACACCAAGTCGATACGTGAAATAAGTATCCCTGTCCGGTGGCATGCCCGGTAGGTCTGCAAGAATTAAATCGGGAAAACCCCTCACAACTGGGATAGAATCAATATTAGGAGTCTCAGCTCCAACATCTCGCACAAAAGCTAGATATGACAGACAACCCTTCCCAACCATACGTTGGGCTTTCAAGAAAGAAATTACTCTTCTAGGAATATAATCAGTCACACCACGCCACTCGATCCACGGTACACCCGGCATAGCCAAAGTAACTGTCTTAGCATGACAGTCTAGAATAGCATGACACGGAGATAACCAATCCATGCCCAATATAACATCAAAGTCCACCATGCTCAATAGCAATAGATCAACTCGGGTCTCCAGACCCTCAATAATCACAACACATGACTCGTACAGATGATCCACAATAACTGTATCGCCCACCGGGGTAGATACATGAATAGGTAAAGAAAGAAACTCCCGGGGCATTCCCAAATAATGAGCAAAATATGAGGGCACATAAGAAAAGGTGGAACCGAGATCGAATAATACTGAGGCATCTCTGTGGCAGACTGGAACAATTCCTGTAATGACAGCATCTGAAGCAATAGCATCTGTCCTGCCTGGAATAGCATAAAAAAATGGGCCTAACCACCGCCTGATCGACCTTAATCTCCGTAAGCCATAACTGACTCACCAACACGTCTCAAACTGGAACCAATATAACACCTAACCGTGCAATCAACTTAATTAATAGCAACTCCCCAACTTGGCTCAAAGCCATAGATCAAAATGCACTCAATAAATCATAACGCACATACTCTATTTCTACCGTAATACCATAGTGAGATTAAACTCTAATCATTTATAAATTTGTGGAAACACAAATCATCTAGAATTTTTAACTATTCTGCAAATCTCGCATTCACTCACAGAACAGTTAAGCCCACTCTCTAGACGATCCAATTTATATTTCAACACATTTTCTTCACTTGTAAATGAGGTCTTCTAATATATAACATAAGGATCACATAACTTTAGAACACTCCGCAGGAGATAACCCATCTGCTTTGCCTCAATATAACATTTCCGTGTACCTTCCACCGTCATACACATTACACAGCCACTTAGTCTTCCTAAGTCTGAACTTATACCGCAACATGAAATTTACTTCACCCACAACCGAAAAACATGAAAAGATCCTTCACACGCCCATAACTTAGGGCTATACCTTGAATCACGATGGAATTCAAATACCTAATAGTTCTTCTATCACCCAACAGACCGTCCTCGTCACTTTCAAGTTACATAGATACATCTCGCAGTACTAACATACTCATCACGTAGCTAACCAGCCGTCTCTCCCACTAATAGGGGCAATACCGAACATATAAGTTTGAAACACTTGTTCACACAATCAGCACCTCGGTGCTCAATCCATAGGCAAAGATCCGGCCTCATGTCCTCCAGACTGGCCCAATTTCAACTCACAGAGATCACATCTTGCCCTTCGATAAGGGGATCAGACGCCTTCAAGGCACATCTGATACTGAGCGCTCATACACGCATACAAACGCGTGGAAGAAATTTCAAAAGTTTCTTTTCAAGCTGAATCAAGGACGCACGATAAGAATTAAAGAATGTGAAGTTTTTCCTAAAGGTTCTGCAGCCTCTCGAGAATAAATACAGACGTTTCCGTACCGATCCGCGAGACTCTACTAAACCCGCTCATGACTCGTGAGACCTGGTAACCTAGGCTCTGATACCAACTTGTCACGACCCAAATCCCGAACCTGGTCGTGATGGCGCCCCTCGTGAAGACAAGGCCAGCCAGTCAATCCAATTCATCCTTTTAAAACAATTATTTAACACAATTATAGTACAACATGGTTTAATAATACCAAGTAGCGTAAATATAAATAAAAATGTGAAAATCCAATCTAGCACAGTCCTAACCGGGGTGTCACAAGTCATGAGCAACTAAAGAATCCTGACACAAGTCTACTAAATACGAAATCCGATACAATAGTTCGAATAACATAGGAATAATAAGATAAAGGAGTCACGGGGGCTGCAGACGCCAACAACTACCTCGTAGTCTCCGAAACACCGCCTGGACTGGAAGGATCAGCTCTGAGGAGTGGAAATCTGCTTTGCCTGAATCAGCACACACGGTGCAGGGAGTAATGTGAGTACTCCGACCCAGTGAGTAATAAATATAAATAATGGCTGAAAGCAAGAAAACACGTTAAGGCACACAACATTCTATATAGAAGCAATGAAATCACTTAAAATCAGTAAATCAGTGAAGTATCAAATCAAATCTCTTTCAAAGCCAATAAACAGGTAATTTGGTAGTAAATAACAAGTAGAAATCTGCCCCTCGGGCTCAATATCAAAATAACAAGTAGAAATCTGCCTCTCGGGCACAGTATCAGTAACTCAGAACAATATCAGCCCCTCGGTCTCAGTATCAATCACTCAGTATAGTATCAGCCCCTCGGGCTCACTCTCAGAACAATATCATATAGTAACAGCTGCAGCGTGTAGCCCGATCCATTTAACGTCGACGACGCTCACTAGGGGTGTGCAGACTCCGGAGGGGCTCCTACAGCCCAAGCGCAATAATAACATAAGGCTTGAAAGCCTTCTCACACAATAACATAAGGCCTGAAAGACTTCTCACATCACTCATAAGTAATGCTGTACGGTGGGCCGGGCCCGGCCTGGGCCCGCGGTCGTAACGGGCTAAACGGGCCTGGCGGGCCGGTCCTAGTGTGCCGGTCCTTAATGGTGCAAAAAGCCCGGGGCGGGCCGGGTATTATATTGAAGCCCACGAGCCCGGGACGGCTAAGCCTGGGACTGGCTGGCGGGCCTGGGCCGGTCTTACCGGGCCTAACGGGCCTCAACGACTATTTTTAAATTTTTTTTAAAATATAGCAACGGTCAAAAATTTAAAAAGTAGCCGTTGGGCTGCAATTTTGACCGTTTGGAAGTTTCAAAAATAGCCATTTCGCCCCCAAACTTTATTTTAACCCAAACTTTATTCAATTATACTTTTTCCCAATTCTCAACTATAAATACCCTCTCATTCTTTCATTTTTACTCACCAATTCATCAATCTCTCTCAATCTATATGTAATTTCTCTCCTATAATTGCTTATTTTATTATTTCAATTTCGTGAAAAAATGTGAAGTTGGTGAATTGAAGTATTCAAGTCTTCAAGTCTTCAACAATTTTCAATTTTCAAGAAGTTGTTCGGCAATTCGGTAAACTCGTTCCAACTCTTAAGTTTTAAGAATATATTTTTTTGTGTTTTAGTTTGCATAATTGTAATTAATATGGCATTTTCTTTGAAACAAATGTTTGGTGATAAGGAAAAAGCTAAAATTGGTGAAAGTAGTCGCCAACCTACTACCCTTCCCCCGGCTCCCCGACCCAGACCTCTTACCCGTCCTGCTGCTCCTATTATTCTTGATAGTGATAACCCTTGTTTTTAATTTACCGATAGTGAATTTTGCCATAATGTTGCACCGGGTGAAAGATTAAATAAAGAATATATGAATGCTCTTTATCCTAATGAAACTATCTTAGAAAATGATGAGGAAAATGAGTATGTAGATGAAACCCAACCGGATTTAGATGATACACCTACTAGTCCTGTTAATAACCCAACTGATGCACCGCCCGA
>MU754361.1:0-23329 GCA_026770625.1 Nicotiana glauca
TATAGATAATGCCTCCAAATCTTCAAAGCGTGAACAATGGCTGCCAACTCTAAATCATGGACCAGATAGTTCTTCGCGTGGATCTTTAATTGCCTCGAAGCATAAGCTATGACTTTTCCGTCCTGCATCAATACTGCGCCAAGCCCAATACGGGAAGCATCACAATAAACGGTATAAGGCCTTGAACCTATGGGCAAAACCAATATCGGTGCCGTAGTCAGAGCTATCTTGAGCTTCTGAAAGCTCTCCTCACACTCGTCTGACCACCTGAACTGGGCACCCTTCTGGGTCAACCTGGTCATCGGGGCTGCTATAGATGAAATCCTCTCCATGAACCGACGGTAATAACCTGCTAATTCCAAGAAACTTCGAATCTCCGTCGCTGAAGCTGGTCGAGGCCAATTCTTGACTACCTCAATCTTCTTCGGGTCTACCTGAATACCCTCTGCTGATACTACATGACCCAGGAGTGCAACTGAACTCAACCAGAACTCGCAGTTCGAGAATTTAGCATACAACTGACTACCCTTCAGAGTCTGAAGAACCACTCTGAGATGCTGCTCGTGCTCCTCCTGGCTACGGGAGTACACAAGAATATCGTCAATAAAGACTATCACAAACAAGTCTAGATAAGGCCTGAACACTCGGTTAATCAACTCCATAAATGCTGCTGGGGCATTGGTCAACCCGAATGACATGACCAAAAACTCATAATGCCCATATCGAGTGCCAAAAGCTGTCTTAGGGACATCAGACGCCCTAATCCTCAGTTGATGGTAGCCAGATCTCAAGTCTATCTTTGAAAACACCTTCGCACCCTGAAGTTGGTCAAACAAATCATCAATCCTCGGCAGTGGATACTTGTTCTTTATCGTCACTTTATTCAACTGCCGATAATCAATGCACATCCTCATCGACCCATCCTTTTTCTTCACAAATAGCACCAGCGCACCCCAAGGAGAAACACTAGGCCGGATGAAACCCTTCTCTAGCAAATCCTGCAACTGGTCCTTTTATTCTTTCAACTCTGGCGAGGCCATGCGATACGTCGGAATAGAAATGGGTTGCGTGCTCGGGGCCAGATCAATACAGAAATCAATACCCCTATCGGGTGGCATACCCGGCAGGTCTGAAGGGAAAACCTCTGGGAACTGCCGAACAATAGGAACAGAGTCAATAGAAGGAACCTCTGTGCTGGAATCACGAACATATGCCAAATAAGCTAAACACCCCTTCTCGACCTTGCGTCGAGCCTTAACATATGAAATAACTCTGCGGGTGGCATGACCTGGGGTCCCTCTCCACTCCAATCGAGGCAAGTCTAGCAAAGCCAAAGTCACGGTCTTGGCGTGAAAATCCAAGATAGCATGATATGGGGACAACCAATCCATCCCCAATATAACATCAAAATACACCATGTCTAAAAGCAATAAATCAACTCGGGTCGCAAAACCCTCAAATACTACTACATAGGAATGATGAACTCAGTCGACCACTATATAATTACCCACTGGTGTAGATACATAAACAAGAATGCCCAAAGCATTACTAGGCATAGCCATGTAGGGTGCAAAATAAGATGACACATATGAATACGTAGACCTAGGGTCAAATAGCACTGAAGCATCCCTGTCACAGACCAGAATAGTACCTGTAATAACATCATCGAAAGACTCAGCCTCTGGCCTGGCTGGCAAAGCATAACATCGGGGCTGGGCCCCACCTCCCTGAACCATGTCCCTAGGACGATCAGCTGCTGGCTGACCTCTACCTCTGCCGGTCCGAGATCTACCTCTATGGTCCCTACCTCAACCTCTATGATCCCTACCCTCCCTCTAGCTGGCTGGGCGGGCTGTGGATCACCTGCTACTTGAATCATGGGGCGAGGACCCTGCTGCTGAGAGCTGCCCGAGGCTCGAGGGCAAAACCTGACAATGTGACCGGGGTCACCACAACCATAACAAGACTTCGACTACTGCGACTGCTGGCCCTGTCAACCTGAATGTCCTCCCCTAAAGCTCTGAAGTGGGGGTGCACTGATAGGCTGCTGATCTGAACAGTACTGCTAAAAACCACCGCTGCCTGGAGTACCATGAGAAACCTAGAGATCTGACTGAAAAGGCCTCGGTGAATGGCCTCTACCATAGAAATCCCTACCTCCAGACGAGGTACCACTGAACCTACCAGAATGACGAGGCCTTTTATCCGACATCTGACCACCTCCCCGTGAGAGGGCCATCTTAACTCTACGGGCCGCATTGGCCGCCTCCTGAAAGGAAATATCTCTACCAACTCCCATAGCCATCTGGAGACGAATCGGCTAAATCAGTCAATCAATAAATCTCCGGACCCTCTCTCGCTCGGTGGGGAGTATCAAAATAGCATGGCGTGCCAAGTTAACAAATCAAGTCTCATACTATGTAACTGTCATGGAGCTCTTCTGGAGGCGCTCAAACTGCCTACAAAGTGCCTCCCGCTGAGTGACTGGGAGAAACTTCTCCAAAAACAACTCCACGAACTGATCCCATGTCAAAGCTGGAGACCCTGCTGGTCTAGATAGGCAAAAATCCCTCCACCAAGTCTTGACGGATCCTGCAAGTCGGTAGGTGGAAAAATCAACCCCATTGGTCTCCACTATACCCATGGTCCTAAATATCTCATGACAGCTGAATAAGAAATCCTGTGGATCCTCTGATGAAGTGTAGCTGAAAGTGGTGGTGAAGAGCTTGGAGAACTGATCAAGTATCCACAAAGCATTCGATGACATAGTCGCTCCATCACCGGCCTGAGCTGTAATACCTGGGTGAGCTGCCACAGCTGGCTGAACCACTAGGACATGAGCCTGTGGGGTTACCTGCTCCGGAGTACGTGTAGCAGGAGTCTGAACCCCTCCTCCAGCCTGAGAAGTGGCTAGTGCTACTGGAAGCAAACCCGCTCCAGTGACACTCTCCATAAAGCCTGCCAATCTGACTAGAGCATCCTGAAGATCTGGGGTGACCATGACCCCTCTTGGAACCTGAGCTGGGCCCACTGGAGCTGCTGGGGCTGGAACCTCCTCATCATAGTCAATATGAGGCTCCACCTCTGGGACTGCTACCCGGGGCTGAGCTCTGCCCCTGCCTCGGCCTCTGGCACGGCCTCGGCCTCTGCCCCTCATAGGAGCTGCTGCACGGTAGAAGAGGAAGAACGTGTTCTCGCCATCTGTGAAAGAACAGAGCAGAAAGACAATCAATATTTGAGAAACAGAATCGCACAACAAGAAAGAACAAAAGTAAAACTTTTCCTAACTCCGTAGCCTCTGGGGGATAAATACAGACGTCTCCGTACCGATCCCTCAGACTCTACCAAGTTTGTCCGTGAGTAGCGAGACCTATGCAACCTAGAGCTCTGATACCAACTTATCACGACCCGAATTTCCCCCCACCGGGAGTCGTGATAGTGCCTACTAACGAAGCTAGGCTAACCAAACTTTAAACATTCTCTGATAAACCTCAATAATATGAATATACAGAAATACAATTAAATAAGAGTGGAAGACTTTAAGTTTAAATAAAATGAAATCAAAATGCGGAAGTTTAAAACATATCTCTACCCAAAATCTGGTGTTACTAGCTCACGGACTGCTATAGAGTACTAAAAACAAGTCTGAAATGATATTACATACTGTTTGTCTCGAAATAAAGAAAACAAACTAAATACAGAAGGGACTTCGGCCTGCGAACGCCGGCTAGGCTACCTCGTGAGTCCCTGGACTGAAGACAGCTCCCAGGCGATCCTACTGCTGCTGTCCAAAAGCTGCTCCTAGATATGTGCAAAAAGATGCACAGAGTGTAGCATCAGCACAACCGACCCCATGTGCTGGTAAGTGCCTGGCCTAACCCCGGCGAAGTAGTGACAAGGCTTGACAGGACTACCAAATCAACCTGTGCAGTTCAATATCTATATATGCAATAGAAGGCAAGAAATACCGAAAACTAAACAGTTAACAGAGAAGGGAAAACATGCTATGGGGGAGTAAAATCCGGATATAAAAGTCATCAACTTAAATAAAAAAACAGGGCACAACAATAATTTAACAGAGACAAGAAATCCAACAGTTGCACGACATCAACCTTCGTGCTTTTACTCTCACCCTCACCCAAAGCAATCAAACAAAGTGCATGGCATCACCCTTCGTACTTTCCTCACATAACTCTTATTTCATGGCACGGAATGACCTTCGTGACAATATAATCAACAATGGCACGGAATGACCCTTCGTGCAAATATAATAAAAAATGGCACGGAATGACCCTTCGTGCAAATATAATAAAAAATGGCACAGAATGACCCTTCGTGCATTATCACTCTTCCTCACCCAAACAACAATCACAACTAAACGGGCGAGGGGAATAAACAGTAATGGGAAATGTTCCGGCAAGGGAAAAACACAATTAAACAACTAAGTTCCGGCAAAGGAGCAATGACAATAACTTTCACATCTCGGCAAGGGAGATAATCAATATTTCTTACTAATTCTTTCATTTCTTACTCGATAGTGTTTTATCATTCGAGCCAACGCTCCAAAGAATTCACAAGTTCACAATTGATCCTCAACTCTTCACATTATGTAGAATTCATTAATTAGCTTAGAGGAGTCCCAAATATACCAAGTACAACTAATAATAAAGACTCACGGTCATGCTAGACATCGGTGTATAGATACTCATCACCATACCTATATACCGTACTCGATCATTTAACAAATAACAATCAAGAATACTCTAATCCTATTCCCTCAAGCCAAAGTTAGATCAAACACTTACCTCAAATGCTCCAAAAAATCCACTCAAGCCTCTAGAATAGCTTTACCCCTCGAATTCACCACAAAACCGCTCGAATCTAGTCACAAATTACTTGAATGTATCAACAAATGCTAGTTGAATCAACTTGAATGCATAAAAATGAATTTCCCAAAGTTTTACTCAAAAATTCCCAAAATGCCCCCGAGCCCACGTGGTCAAAACCCGAGGTTCGAACCAAAAACCGGTTACCCATTACCCCACGAGTTCATATCTATGATTTGTTTTGAAATCAGATCTCAAATTGATGTCCAAATCCCCAATTTTAAGAAAACCTAGGTTCTACCCAAAATCCCCATTTTTACCCATGAAAAACCTTGATTTTAAGATGAAAATATGATAATGATGTTAGAGATTGAAGAAATTAGGTAAAAGTTGACTTACAAATAATTTGGAAGAAGGTTTGTGCTTGAAAAATCGCCTATGGTGTTTTATGTTTGGAAGGATGGTGAAAAATGACTTAAAATTCGACTAAGTATGGAATTCAGAATCTCTGATGTCACAATTGCGAACCCAGACCAAATGTGGGAAATGCGAAGCTGGACTCGCATTTGCGAATCCATACTGGGCTGCCAACTTTCGCATTTGCGAACCAAAAGGTCGCATTTGCGAAGGTTCACATCCGCATTTGCGGACGGTCATTCGCATTTGCGATGACTGGGTTCGTAGGCAATCATCGCATTTGCGATACTTTTCTTCCCATTTGCGAAGATCACTGCCCTAAGCTCGCAATTGCGAGTTCGCATTTGCGAAGCTAGTGTTTGCAAATGCGAAGCCTGCAGAACTGAATGATACCAGATTTTTATAAATGAGAAAATGCAATTCGATGCCTATCCAAAACTCTCTCGAGCCCTCGGGGCTCCTAACCAAATATGCACACAACCTCAAAAACATCCTACGGACTTACTCGTGCGATCAAATCGCTAAAATAACATCATTTACATAGAATCGAGCCTCAAAACACATGATTTTCATTTCAAACTTCTTAACTTTCAAACTTGGAACTCATAATCCGAAACACGTCAAACGACGTCCGATTTCGACCAAACTTCACAAAAAGCGTTTAAACAATCTATAAGACTTGTTCCGGGCATCAGAACCAAAATACGAGCCTAATACCATAGTCTTTTAATCAATTTTCATTTCCATTTTCCTTAATAATTTTAGAAAAACAATTTAACAGAAAAATTCTTTTACTCGGGTTCTAGATCTCGGATTTCGACTCCGGGCACATACCCGAGTCCCATATTTTTCTACGGATCCTCCGAAACCGTCAAATCACAGATCCGGGTCTGTTTACCAAAAATGTTAACCGAAGTCAACTTTAACCATATTAATATCAAAATTCTTCAAATTTTTCACAGATTTCACATAAAAGCTTTCCGGCTGCGCACCCGGACTGTGCACGCAAATTGAGGAAACTAAAAGTGAGGTTTTTAAGGCCTCGGAAGCGCAGAAAAAGGGAGAAATACTGTGATGACCCTTTGGGTCGTCACATTTGACCATATGCCGAGAAGGAGGTAAGTTCTTCCGGGGTTGCAATCTGTTGCTACAGCTATGGGTGCAAGAGCACCTCTGTCACCGGACTAGGTACATGAACTATGGTTTGACCAGGTTAAGCTGCATTTAATAATTTAAAACCCGAGTAACAGGTATTGAATTCCCTGAGGGTACCGAGGCTTGGCTATCATGTTTGAGATCTTTGACCGCTGACAAAATTGAGTGGGCTTTCGGATGACTTCCCATTACTGAGGCAGTATACACATCAGCTGAAGGACCTTATATTCTCTTGGTGGGCATCCAGAGCATCCAACCCTATGCTCCCTACAGGGTCTTGCGCCAATTGGGAAGATTTCAAACCATCCACGGTGATGAAGATCTGAGTAAACAAGTCATCGAACTAGGCCCAAAAACTGCATTTCCAGAAGGAAAAATCTGCCAAATATGGAATGAGTGTAGGTTTCTTGAGCCTAAGATCATAGTGCGGGATCGGGCCAGAGGCAAAGTGGACCCTAAATATTTGATTTGGTTTGGCAAAAGATTCCAAATTCTTGAGAGACCCGCAAAGAGGCCACATGTCCAACAATTTACCGACGGGGCCTAGTTGCAATGAGATTGGTTAGCCAAGGAGAAGGAATATAGGGCCAGAATAAGAGAGTTGAAAAAGCAGTTCCGGGATCTCTAGTTCGAAAATAGCGTGCAAGCCGCAACCAATTAAGGTGACAAGAAGAAACTGACCCAAGAAAATGAGGCTCTTAAGGCTTAGATCTGACAGATGAAAATAGCTGCCAACAACCAAGAAAGAAGTCGGGCAGATGAAAGGTTGATAAGCAGACTAAAAAAGAAGGTCCTTGAGTGCCAAGAAAACTTAGAAAAATCTGAGGATAATATCGTAAAAATCCGGGCGCAGTGGGCAAAGAAAGCAAAGGAACAGGCCCAATTTGTGCAACAAATGAAAAAAAATTATGAAGGGACTATTACTAATCTGAGAAGAAAAGTGACTACCCTTGAGGACGAGGCAGCTAAGCAAGCTAAAGATTTCAAAGCTGAGAGGGAGCATTGCTATAGGCTGATGGCCAAAATGGAGAGAGAAATACAATAGTTACAAGACCACCACCTCCATGACTCCCAGGTGCTAGAAGCCCGGAACCAGCAAATAGGCCGACTACTTCAGGAAAAGGCAGAATTAGGGAAAGAATCAGAGTCATCGTGGACTATATTACCATGAAGTGCCAAGTGTGTGAAAACATGACTCGCACCACTTTCTATGCTGCAGTGATGACTTTTGTCTGCCGAGTTATGAATGATTTGGAGCAACTACAAGGGGGTCTCACACATAGGCTTGCGGCGAGGCCGAATGTGCCCCGCGGGCCCCATTAATTGAAGCTTTAATGTATTCTTTGATTTTTCAAATATCGAGTCTGTATTTTATTTTATTTTGAGTCTATTTGTAGTTTCCTTTTCCAAGAAAACAAGTAGTCTAACACCTTTGTAATCGAAATTTTATTAATGAAAAATTGAAAATTCCCAAAATTGTTTCTTTACCTTTCGGTTCTTCAAGAACTATGCTTGGTCTGATTCATACGGGGTCATGATACGTAAGCAATCTTCATAAGATTCGACTGTAACCCTAAGAGAAAAGAAAAAGGGGAGGGAAGAAAATAAAAGGAGAAACAAGAGTGGAAAAGAAACACAAAAATAGAGAAAATGAGAAAACCGAGAAAAAGAAACCATGGCAAAGGCAAAGGCAAGAATGAAAAAAAAAGAAGAAAAAGGGAGAGGAAAGACGAAGAAAAAATTGAGAAAAACTAGAAAAGCAAAGAAAAGGCAAGGAAAAAGAAATCGAAGAAGAAAATAGGAAAGAACAAGAAAAAGCCGGGATGACGCATGCAACCGTTGCAAACATGTAGACACCCATTTAACTGTATAGGTGCATAACACCCCAATGTGCGGTTACCTATCTGTTACTTGTCTCAAACTAACCGTTTGTTGTTGTCAAATTCCAGCTTAGGTTTATAGAAACGGTGGTTGGTTTTTGGTAAACTGGCATCACATCAGTATTTTACCAGATCAAAAGGGAGCATAAAAATGTCGTCTTAAATGACTTTGCCAGCAGTTCTCATCACTGAAGATAGCCCCATCTCAGGGATCCCGGCCTCCGAGTCTGCAGCAGCCAAAGAAAACCGAATCTTACATCTCCGGGTTATGGAGATACGGGATGCATGGACTAACGAAAGGGAGCCTCCAAGTGCTATCCCCGACTTTCCTGATTGTTCCCTTGATCCGGGGGTACTTCTAACATCCCCATCAGTCACCCGAATACCCCATTGGGACAACCTACCATATCCGCTCACTTTGTAGGAGCACCTTCTGAGGTTCGCCCCCAGGTGTTCACACAAGGAGTAGCCCCCAGTATCTTTACCGCTCNGAAGAAAACTAAATCTTACATCTCCGGGTTATGGAGATACGGGATGCATGGACTAACGAAAGGGAGCCTCCAAGTGGTATCCCCGACTTTCCTGAGTTGTTCCCTTGATCCGGGGGTACTTCTAACATCCCCATCAGTCACCCGAATACCCCATTGGGACAACCTACCATATCCGCTCACTTTGTAGGAGCACCTTCTGAGGTTCGCCCCCAGGTGTTCTCACAAGGAGTAGCCCCCAATATCTTTACCGCTCCTCCATGCTCTGCCAGAACACAGCCTTCGCTGCCCAGGCCCGTTTTTGATCCCTCAGCTTTCACTTTCCAAAATCTTATTTTTCAAACGGAGCCTCCTCAATACCCACATACACTTACTCTTAGCCACCCCCATTTGAGTTCACACATGGACAGGATAAAACTCATAAAGCTCCTGAACATGATGAGATGGCAAAAAGGATAAGGAGCCTAGAACAGAGCCTAAAAAATATGCAAGGTTTAAGCGGGCAGAAGAGTGTTTCCTATACTGATCTGTGAATGTTCCCTCACGTGCACCTGCCCATGGGATTCAAAATGCCGAAGTTTGAGAAATATGATGGGCATAGCGATCCTATTGCCCACCTTAAGAAGTATGCAATCAATTGCGCGGGGCTGGCGGAAAAGAGGAATTACTAATGGCTTACTTTGGAGAAAGCTTGGTAGGTATTGCCTCAGAATGGTATATGGATCAGGACATATCTCAATGGAAAATTTAGGACGATCTTGCCAGAGATTTTGTTTGACAGTTCCAGTACAACATAGACATTGCGCCAGACAGGAACTCGTTGGCGAATCTGAAGAAGAAGTCCTAAGAAAGTTTTCGGGAATATGCGATTAAGTGGTGCGAGCAAGCATCGAGGGTAAAACCTCTAATAGATGAAGTGGAAATGGTCACTGTATTTCTTCAGGCCCAGGAAACTGATTACTTCTAGAACATGATGTCAGCTATGGGCAAACCATTCGCGGAAGCGATTAAGATCGGTGAGATGGTAGAGAATGGTCTGAAAGCAGGCAAAATCTTGAGCCAGTCAGCCATTAGAGCAACCTCCCAAGCCATTCAAGGCAGGTACGGAGGAATGGCCAAGGGTAAGAAGAAAGAAGAAACGTCTATGGCGGTGTCGGGTGCAAGAAGGCACCGCGCTCCTCGACCCATATTCTCGGAAAGAACCCCTCAATATTACTACCCTCACCATGACATAGCTTTTTCTCGTCAACCGTATGCGGTCATGAACGCTCAACCCTTTGCCCGGATGCATCCATATGCCAATATAAATCAAGCTCCATTCCTAAGAAATCAGCCTCCCTACCAAAACCACTATAATCCTCGTCCTCCGCATAATAATTTTCCTCCCTGTGAGCCATCCAGGAGACAAAATTTTACCCCAATTGGTGAATCTTACTCTAATCTATTCCTGAAACTTGTCCAAATGGGTCTACTGCAGCCGGTCCCTCAAACAAGGCATAACCCAGCATCGCCTGCCTTCAGAGCCGGTGTTAGGTGTGCTTATCATTTAGGGGCAGGAGGCCATGATACAAATGATTGTTGGACCCTGAAACGAGTGGTGGAGAACTTAATAGAGCAAGGAAAAATAGTGCTGAGGGATGAGGATGTCCCAATGTGACCAATAATCCACTGCCAGCCCACAATAATGGGCTTGTGATTGGAATGATCTGTAAGGATAAAGAGTTTGATCCTGCATTAAAGACCATAATTGCTATTGATGATGCAGAAAGAAAGCCGAAAATTGCCCCGAAGCAAGATAAAGGGGAAAAGAAGAACAAAGTCACCATGACAGAACCAGAAAAGAAAGTTGAAACAAGAACAAAGGCAATACCTCCCAAAAATGGAATTCTCTATGTCCCACGAGGCTGCCAAGAAAAGCAGCTGATTATGAGCCCTCCAAAGAAATTTTAATTGAAAAAGGGAACACAAGTGTACATACCCAAGGGAGCCTATGTGGTGCGGGGGACAATCAAACCATCAGGGCTGAATGAGCCCGTGGTTATTAGACACGCACCACAGAAGCCTATGACGAACCCTGCTGCAGTGCCATGGAATTATCATCAGACGGTGGTTACGTATAAGGGTAAAGAGATCTTGGGAGAGCTTCCAGAAAATCCCCCTATTGAAAAGTACTCAAACATAGAAGAAGTAAACAATGCCACTCGAAAGAGTTTTCCATCTAAGAAGCCTGTAAGTGCTGAGAAAGCAGAAGCTTTCTTTCAGAAGATGAAGATGGCTGACTATGAGGTGGTCGATCAATTGCGAAAGTGTCTCGAACAAGTGTCCTTGCTGATGAAATCCCCTGAGCATCAAAAAGTTTTAATGAAAACTCTGAATGAAGCATACGTGCCAGTTGAAACCTCGGTGGAACAAATAGAAAGAATGGCGAAAAGGTTCTTTGCTGTCAATCAGATTTTATTCAGCAAAAACGACTTGCCTCCAGAAGGAGATGCTCACAACAAAGCCTTGCACTTAACTGTCAAATGTGAGGGATATTATGTAAAGCGAGTCATGGTAGATGGAGGTTTGGGGGTAGACATTTGCCCACTCTCCACACTGCAGCGTATGGAAATTGGGACTGGAAGGATTCGTCCCAACAATGTCTGTGTGAGAGCCTTTGACGACATCAAAAGAGATACCATTAGAGAAATTGACCTAATCTTGACTATCGGCCAGGTGGATTTCGAGGTGACTTTTCAAATGCTAGACATGGACACGTCTTATAATTTTCTTCTGGGAAGGACTGGGATCCATGTTGCAGGAGCTGTACCTTCTACCCTTCACCAAATGGTGAAATTTGACTATGAGGATAAGGAAATTGTGGTTCATGGAGAATATGAATAGTCAATCTATCGGGATCCATCTGTCCTATGCCTAGAAGCGAGGGAAGGTAGTGAGCACATAGTCTACCAAGCATTCGAAGTTGTGGTGGTGGATTAGCATGAAGAAGGAAATCCTTGCCCTCAACCCTTCCTATCCAATGTCTCGATTATGGTGGCCAAGGAAATGATCAGACATGGTTTCAAGCCAGGGAAGTGCCTTGGAAAAGCTCTGCAAGGAATATTGGAACCTGTGACCCTGCCCACAATTGAGAAGTTCTTCGAGATAGGTTTCCACCCTACCTCAGATGATATAAAGTGGGCAGATGAGAGAAAGAAAGAGGGAGGGTCTTGTAACAACCACTGCCACATTTGTATGAAACCTTTGTCAAGCCGAAGTACGTGAAGAGGAAGATGATGAGGTTTTCACGGCTGAAGAAATTGAGGAAATATGTGGGGCAATGAGAAACGTACTCTACGAAACCCACATGGTTCAGCCGAGAGAGGGAACTATCACCGCTGAGGTGTTATACATGGGACCAAGCGCCAAACTTCAAAATTGGAAGGCTACGCCATTTCCGATCAGGCGGGAGTCCCGGTAGACCTATCCTGCTACTTTTTCTGCATCCCAAGTTATTCCAGGGTGTAACTCAGATGTTTCTTTTAGTTTCTTGTCTTTAAATTTCCCAATGTCAACTCTGTTATCTTCCCAATTCCAAGAAATGAAATCAATATTTCATCGTTCATTTTCTCTTTATTCTTTCTGATTTTCGTTATTTTCCTCTTTTATTTCTTCTTTTCAGTTCTAATAATGCGGATTTAAATAATATGACATGCTTGCAGACTTCATGCCCATATCCAAACATGCTGTCTAATTTTAAAATAATGAACCAAGAACCGAAATATGATGAAGAAGAGGCTTTAGGAAAATAAATTGAGAATTGGAACAATTTGAGAATAAAACTAAGCCATACTTGAATGATACTGACCCGGTTAACTTGGGAACTTCTGAAGAAATCCGGGAAACCAAAATAAGCATTCACACGGATGAGAAAACTCAAGATGCAATAATCCAACTCCTGTTTGAGTTTAAAGATGTGTTTGCTTGGTCATATGACGATATGCCAGGGTTGAGTGTTGATCTAGTGGTTCATAAGTTGCCAACTTACCCCGATTGCCCTCCGATCTAGCAAAAGCAGAGAAAGTTTAAAACTGACATAAGTGATAAGATCAAAGAAGAACTCACGAAACAGTTGAAAGCAGGGGTAATCCGAGTGGTCCGGTACACTACATGGTTGGCTAATGTAGTCTCAGTTCCAAAGAAAGATGGAAAGAACCGGGTGTGTGTAGATTATAGAGATTTGAACAAGGCAAGTCCCGAAGATAATTTCCCTTTGCCTAACATCCACATCCTTATTGATAACTGTGCCAAGCATGAGATACAGTCCTTCGTGGATTGTTACGCAGGATATCATCAGGTGTTGATGGATAAAGAAGACGTAGAGAAAATAGCTTTCACCACTCCCTGGGTACATACTGTTATCAGGTTATGCCATTTGGTCTAAAGAATGCCGGAGCAACCTATATGATGGCCATGACTGCCATCTTCCATGATATGATGCATCAGGAGATAGAGGTATATGTGGACGACGTGATCATCAAGTCCATAACTCAGGATGACCATGTGCGGTATTTGAGAAAATTCTTCGAACGGTTGCGCAAGTATGATCTGAAGTTGAACTCGGCTAAATGTGCATTCGGAGTCCCATCAGGAAAGCTTCTGGGCTTCATAGTCAGCAGGAGAGGAATGGAGTTAGACCCAACAAAGATAAAGTCTATCCGGGATCTTCCACATATGAGCCCATATTCAAACTACTAAAGAAAGATGCAGCAATCAAGTGGACGGATGATGTTAAGAAGCTTTCGACAAGATCAAAGAATATCTGTCAAATCCGCCGATCTTGGTCCCACCGGAGCTAGTGAGGCCTCTTTTCTTGTATCTGACGGTCTTAGAAAATTCTTTCGGCTGTGTTCTTAGGCAACACAATGTAACTGGAAAGAAAGAGCAGGCAATCTATTAATTGAGCAAGAAATTCACCAATTATGAAGATAAATATACTCTGGTGGAGAGAACCTATTGTGCTTTGACTTGGTTCGCTCAGAAGCTGAGACACTATCTTCAAGATCACACTACCTACCTCATAACCAGGTTGGATCCTTTAAAATACATATTCCAAAAACCGATGCCCACAGGGAGATTAGCAAAGTGGCAGATTCTGCTCACTGAATTTGACACAGTCTATGTCACTCGCACGACGATGAAAGCCCAGGCATTGGCAGATCATTTGGCTGAAAATCCGGTTGACGAAGAATACCAACTGTTGAGCACCTACTTTCCAGATAAGGAGATAAATTCAATAGAGGCAATCTCTAAAGACACTCATGCTTGGAAAATGTTCTTTGATGGAGCGGTAAACGCTAAAGGTGTAGGAATTGGTGCAATCTTGATCTCACCCACTGGTCAGCATTACCCAGCCATAGCTAGGCTGTGGTTTTTCTGCACAAACAATACTGCTGAGTATGAAGCTTGCATCATGGGTATGAACATGGCGATCGACCAAGACGTCGAAGAGTTGTTAATAATGGGGGACTCAGATCTAATTATCCGGCAAGCCTAAGGAGAGTGGGAGACCCAAGATGTTAAGCTTATTCCCTATCGGCAACATGTGGAGGATCTCAACAAGCGGTTTAAGTCGATAGAGTTTGGGTACATCCCTCGGTGTCACAATGAGCTAGCCGATGCACTCTCCACTCTAGCTTCAATGTTACCCTACCCAGGCAATGCCCGTATTGATCCTCTCGAGATCTAAATCAAGGAAAGGCATGTTTATTGCAATAAAATCGAGGCGGAACCAACCACCCAACCATGGTATCATGACATTAAAAGGTTTCTAAAAATGCAAGAATACCCCGAACAAGCTACTGGAGATCAAAAGAGAACCATTAGACGACATGCAAGTGGTTTCTTCTTGAGTGGTGATGTCTTGTACAAAAGGACCCCGGTTCTCAACCTGTTAAGATGCGTTGACGCTGAGGAAGCTGGAAGAATTATGCATGAAGTGCACGCAGGAGTGTGCGGACCTCACAGGAATGGGTATGTCTTGGAAAAGAAGATCCTTCGAGCAGGGTATTACTGGATAACCATGGAAAAGGACTTCTTCAGTTTTGTCCAAAAATGCCATAAGTGTCAGGTGCACAGTGATTTGATTCATGCGCCTCCAACAGAACTGCATCTTATGTCAGCACCTTGGCCATTTGTTGCCTGGGGTATGGACGTCATTGGGCCGATCGAGATGAAGGCCTTAAATGGACGTAGATTCATATTGGTTGCCATTGATTACTTCACAAAGTGGGTTGAATCCATCACTCTCAAGTCAGTCACCAAGAAAGCCATGGTAGATTTTGTACACTCTAATCTTATCTACCGCTTTGGCATCCCTGTAACCATCATCACAGATAATGCTGCCAACCTGAATAGTCGTTTGATGGAAGAAGTATGCGAACAATTCAAAATAACACATAGAAACTCTACTCCTTATCGGCCCAAAGCCAATGGTGCAGTGGAAGCAGCCAACAAGAAGATCAAGAAGATTTTGAGAAAGATGATTCAAAGCTCCTGACAATGGCATGAAAAGATGCCTTTTGCATTACTTGGATATCGCACTACAGTGCGCACATCGGTAGGAGCTATACCATACCTTTTAATTTATGGAACTGAGGCTGTTATACCCGCAGAGGTAGAAATCCCTTCGCTCCGGATAATCGTTGAAGTAGAGATTGAGGATAGTGAGTGGGTCAAGACTCGGCTGGAACATTTGTCTTCAATTGACGAAAAACGGATGGCCACGATTTGTCACGGGCAGTTGTACCAACAATGAATGGCCCGCGCTTACAACAAGAAAGTACGGCCCAGGAATTTTGAAGTGGGACAACTTGTGTTAAGACGCATTCTTCTGCATCACCAGGAAGCAAAAGGAAAATTTGCTCCTAATTGGAAGGGTCCATACATCATCCGAAAGATATTGCCGAGAGGAGCATTATATCTGGGAAACATCGAAGGAAATGATCCCGAAGCAGCTATGAATGCGGATGCAGTGAAAATGTACTCTGTCTAAGCCCTCTGTAGTGATGACTTTGTGCAGTTGAGATGACGAAGGTTTTCCTTCCCGCTATCCAAACACTGTCAGCCCTTTGCAAACCCATTTGAGATGGTTACTCTTCTTTGATTACCCTCTTTGGAACCCGGAAGTACTATTGAAAAATTAAGAAAGGAAAAAGAAGAAAAGAAAAAAAAAGAGAAAGAAAAAAAAAAGAAAAAAATGATGAATGAAAAAGAAAAGAGAAGAAAGAAAAGAAAAACAAAACAAAAACAAAAATAAAAACAACAAAACAAATGTTTCCCTGAACTACGTCTGACTTGATTTCGAAAGGATACGTAGGCAGCCTCTCTCTGGGGTTCAGTCACACCTAAACAAAAATCCCAATTCCCCCAAAAAGTGAAACTGGGGCAGATGATATAATGGCTCGGTCATGAGCCCACCAAAACGGTTCCAAAGTTGTAATTCTGTCCAAAATTCTTTTACCCAAAAACCTTGTCCAAGTCCTTCCGATCAATTGTCAAAGGCGTGGGAATTGAAAAAGATCATTGTTGGAATCTGATGCAATCCGGATTGAGAGAAATAAAATGAGAGAGTCTTATCGGTAAAAACCTACGGACACCATAAGGCGACAGTGAGTAGAGAAATTGAAAATGAGAGAGTCCGTTTAGTGAAAACTCGTAAAGAGCACTATCAGGCGAGGGTGAGAAGAGAAATGAGAGAGGTCGATTGGCAAAAACCCGCCAAGGACGCCGTTGGCCGAAAAGAAGACATCATCCACCACTGAAAGAGTCCTGGCAAGGTTCCCTGGTCTTGAAGTATGGGTCAATGAGTTTACGAAAAGTTGGAAAAGTTTGTGCGGGTCGGGAATCCAGTCCAAGAAGCATGTCATGTCTATTTGAAGCCGGCATGCACCCCCCAAATAATTCCTTCTTTTCCCTCGAAAGGGACGCTTCTTTTTAAACTCATCTTGCCTTTTGCTTACTTTTTCCTTGAATCCCTTTCGGTTTAACTCTATTTCTGAGACTAATACCAAGAAAAGGTAGAAGGACTGGTTTTACAGGGCTTTGCCTAGCAAAAGCTAAAAAAAGTACCTAGCCTTAGCGGATGCATCAAGCCAATCCCGACTGGCCATGATTGTTGATGCTTTTAAAGCAAAGATATGGAAGAGGAAAGAAATCCAAGGACAAAGGTTCTAAGAGTAAAGTAAAGTGAAAGGGCAGAGCCCCACACGGGCAAGTCATCATGAAATCCTGAAAATTGAGTCCTGCGATTTGAGAGAGAGAATAATCTTCAAAACCAGCAAGCATCAGAGGGTCTCGATAAAAGCTAGGCCAGGATCAAGCTATCAAGGCCACAAAATCAACCATCGTTTCAAACTAATAATTGTTCTTTATTTGAAAATTGAAATAGGTGCAATCTATGCAACCGCGTAAGAGCAGACGCAACCAAAAGAAAAGAAACGCCCAAGTGCTAAAACAACTTTGCAGCAAATAAACAATGCAAGAGGGAAGTTTCCTCTAAGTTCTTTCCCGCATCTTATCAAAAATGAAAAACAAAGTAAAAGAGATAACAAAAGAAGAAAATCCTAAAAGAGGCCAGTTTAGAATTCCCAATATCAACCTGGTACCCTGTTAGCCAACATTAGGGCTCCAATCCCTAAGTTGAGCGTTTTTCCCTTTAGCCAACATTAGGGCTCCAATCCCTGAGTTGAGTATTTTTCCCTTTAGCCAACATTAGGGATCCAGTCCCTGAGTTGAGCATTTTTCCCTTTAGCCAACATTAGGGCTCCAATCCCTGAGTTGAGCGTTTTTCCCTTTAGCCAACATTAGGGCTCCAATCCCTGAGTTGAGCGTTTTTCCCTTTAGCCAACATTAGGGCTCCAATCTCTGAGTTGAGCATTTTTCCCTTTAGCCAAGATTAGGGCTCCAATCCCTGAGTTGAGGATTTTTTTACCTTAGCTAACATTAGGGCTCCAATCCTTGAGTTGAGCATTTTTTCCCTTAGCCAACATTAGGGCTCCAATCCCTGAGTTGAGCATTTTTCCATTTAGCCAACATTAGGGCTCCAATCCCTAAGTTGACCGTTTTTTCCTTTAGCCAAAATTAGGGCTCCAATCCCTGAGTTGAGCATTTTTCCCTTTAGCCAACATTAGGGCTCCAATCCCTGAGTTGAGCATTTTTCCCTTTAGCCAACATTAGGGCTCCAATCCCTGAGTTGAGCATTTTTTCCCTTAGCCAGCATTCGGGCTCCAATCCCTGAGTTGAGCATTTTTTCCCTTAGCCAGCATTCGGGCTCCAATCCCTGAGTTGAGCATTTTTCTCTTTAGCCAACATTAAGGCTCCAATCCCTGAGTTGAGCATTTTCCCTTTAGCCAACATTAGGGCTCCAATCCCTGAGTTAAGCATTTTTCCCTTTAACCAACATTAGGGATCCAATCCCTGAGTTGAGCGTTTTTCTCTTAGCCAACATTAGGGCTCCAATCCTTGAGTTGAGCATTTTGCCCTTAGCCAGCATTAGGGCTCCAATCCCTGAGTTGAGCATTTTTCCTTTAGCCAACATTAGGGCTCCAATCCCTGAGTTGAGCATTTTTCCCTTTGGCCAATATTATGGCTCCAATCCCTGAGTTGAGAGTTTTTCCCTTTAGCCAACATTAGGTCTCCAATCCCTGTGTTGAGCATTTTTCCGTTTGCCAACATTAGGGCTCCAAACTCTGAGTTGCGCCTTTTTAGACATAGGGCCTCTAATCCCTAATTTTCTCTATCATAGATAAATACAATTTTGAAAATGAAAAACATAAAAAAAAGAAGAAGATAGAATGAGTTCAGACTTTGTCACAAATAACTCACAAAATTTTCCTAGTGAAAATTGGGGAAGAAAAATTTCGTTCGTTTGTTTGTTTTGGTGTCTGAGCAGTTTGGACCTCGCGGCACAGGTGTTCGAGACGACCAAAAGAATGATTCTCAATCAAGAATAAAGAAAAGAAGAAAAAAGAACAAAAAGAAGTGAATTCTAAATGCCGAAGTGAACAGAGATGCGGACTTCTCAAAACATGATTGAAGTCACAAGCTCCGCCTGTCCTGCTTTGGCACAATGCTGAAGAAAGATCCAAAACCTACAGCTTGCGAGCATCAAGATTCAGATCGCAGTCCACGGCAAGATCAGCTAAGACTCAAGATCAAGCTTCAAGAGATTTATAGATAAGAATCTTGTAACTCATAGTTGATAGGCATAGCTAACATAGCTTTGATTTTCCTTTTGGTGTAATAAGGAGGTCAACAAGCAGTAGCAGCAACAACAACAGTGAAATCACAGCTCCTGGTAGTCCCAGCTACCAAAACTTCCAGAACTACACTGACCTGATTCCTTTATAGCCAAGGATATGTAGGCAACCTCTGAAGCAGGGTTCAGTTAGACGTTTTTCAAAAATGATTCTTAATGGAATGCTAAGTAGGAAAAAATTCCTCATAATTGCTCATTTATCTTTGCCCGAAAATCCTTCGTGTCTCCAAGCAAAGAGGGGCAGCTGTGAGCACGTGATTTTTGCCTCGCTTGAATTATTCTTATAGAATTCATAAAATTAGGATTTTTACTTTAATTATTTAATTTTAGGGAATTAGTTGCATGATTTTGTGTTTGTTTGCGTTTTTGTGTGCATTTTTAATTGATAATCCGTAAAAATACAAAAAAACAGCACATTTGCATTTAGAACCCAATTTTAATATTTTTAGGTTCATTAGTTAATTAACATTAAAAAAAATGGAAGAAAACAACAAAAATAGTCCTTTTTGCATTTTTGCTTTTAATTTTCGATTTTTATCCTTAGTTTTCTTAAATTAGGATTTATTTAATTTAGGAAAATTAATTATTTTAATTCTAGAGTTAAATCATGTCTTTGCTACTTTTAATTTTGTATTTAACAAAATCAAAACAATGAAAAAAAAAGAAGAGAGAATGAAGAAAATTAAAAGGAAAAGAAAGTCTTAATAAAGACCCATGTTTTGGGTCAGTTTTGATAGCAGCCCAAGCCAAACCCGGTCTCAACCCAGTCCAAACCCAAGGCAACCCGGTCTAGCCTCTAAACCATCAAAACGACGTCGATTTGGGCTCAAGCAATCAGGACTGTCAAGGTTTCTTAATCGGACGGTCCTGAAGCCCCCATTCATTAATATATATATTTCCAAACAACACCAGCCCGTAGAACCCCCCTGCCCTCACCGTCTCAGACCCCTCTCACCAGAAATTGTAACGCCACCGTCCCCCCGCTCTCTGCAGCCGACCGAAAATCGCCTCTGCCAATGGAGAGTCTCCAAATTACCCCAAAATTTCACCATGGCTTCCTCTTCACCTCCCCATTCCGGATCCAAGCCTATTTTCCTTCGAATCCCTCCTGAACTTGTCGAATATTCGAAACAGTGGCTGCAGGCTCCGCCATGTCTGGCGGCGCCACCTCCAAACCTTACCAAATTAACACCCTATGGCCTCCTCACCCTCCTCTTTCCAAATCCATCATCAGTAGCCTTCGAATCTCGCCCAAAGTTCTCGAATTTTAAATCGAAGAAGGGCAGAACCCTAAGCGTCGAAGTTGTTTGAATTCTTCCCAATTCCCTGAGTCCAGAGTTTGATTCGAGTCACGAAATAATGTTTTTGTTTGTTCTTGGTAAAGAACAAACATTTAACATCATTCCGAGGCTCGAATCGGAGTCCAGCCTTGTTCAACCTTGCATAGGTTAGTCTTTCTATTTTTCCTTTATTATTCGAAATTCCTTGTTGTTAAAAATTAGTTTAAACATAGTTTTTTTTCCTGTTAATCCATTCATACATGTTTCCTTTATGCTTTATTTTCTTGTTCTTGCAGTAATCAGTATTCTAAATCTTTTTTTAATTTAGTTAGTATAAGTTTTTGATTTATTCTCTGTTCGTATTGATTTAGTGTTGTTGATTAATTGGTTCCCAATTATTGCCCAATAGTAGTTTAATTTGAACTCTTAGGGATTAATTTAATATTAAAAAATAGGTTTAGCTCAATTTTGGAATTTTTGAATGTTGTTTGATTATTACTGCTCATTTCCAGGCCCTTATTTGTTAACCATGGTCATGTTGACCAAGTTAAGAGGGGTTAGGGTTAGTACAACCTATGTTAGTAATTTTGGGAATTGAGTTAGGGGTAATATAGGCATTCTACAATGAAAGAATCTTGCAGTAACTGAATTGAAACCCCCTAGAACCTTCTAGATTGGGGTTTTAATTTAAAATTCAGGAACTTGGTAGTATTACTTGACCAACAAGGCATGAAATGAGGGGTCTAATTAGCTGAAAATAGAAAAATAAAAGGACCAAAGGCTAAAAAACCTAAGGTCTGAGTTGCCCTTATAACTTGCCTATAAAGGCATTGTTACTTAGAGCTGAAAGGAGATTTTGGAAGCATTAAAAACACTGAAAAGTTTTTACAACTTCAGGAAACAAAAAACTCCAAAAATCACTATTCCATTAAAATTTTTAGGGTAGTCTGAAAGCTCTCAATTCTAAATTAAAACTCCAGCTTATCTAAGGTTGAAAATGGCTTGAATTTTTGTGTGTTTCAGTAGTTGTGGTTTTCAGAAGTTCCTAGAGTCATTTATGGGTTTATTTGAGTTTATTCAAGCTGGTTTTGGGTGTTTACTGGTGTTATTCATTTGAAATTGATTACCGGCTGCATAGTATCATTTTTGGGGTTGGAATTAATTTGAAAACTGCTGTTGCCTGCTGTTAGCTGTTGCTGATTCTTCTTCTTACTTTTCCTTAATTTCCATGTATTCCTTTGAGCTCACGTCTGAGGATTATTTTCTGCACATGTAAAGGGTTTTAAAAATCATGAAATGAAGAATATGTTGAAATCAGATTGGTGTTGACTGTGTTGCTATTATTTGATTATGATCCTAGTTTAAATCTAAAGCAATAAATGCTAATAGAAACCTGATATTATTTTATGATAGTTTAATTTTGGGTTGTACTTAAATGAACAATGGACTGTGATCATTTATATGCCTGTTTAAATCTGGTTTGCGTCAGCAGAATTCGAACGTATGTGAGTCTATTAATTCAGTTTGCTGCAGTTATAAGTGTTTAAATTTAGAACATATGTTAGATTCAATAAATATCACTAATTAGTTTGTTAGTTTGAGTTGCTTGATCATGACAACACTTAGGAATGAAGAAAAATGCCTATTCATAAACATCAAAAAATAAATTTCTAAATGGTATGGCCAGGACGTCTTTGTAAGAAAGCAAGTCTGTAACTATCCTATTTTATGCATGAATCTGATTTGTGTCTAACAACTTTGAAACTAGCATTTGAATTCTAGATAATCATGTATTAAAATTCAGTGACATAATTATAATTGAATCGCTTGAATGTGTGGCCATGTGTTGAGTTTGTGGCTAGCACCTTAAGAAGTGGAATTTGGCCTTATATCTAGATACCAATAACTATTCATCCTTTACAAAAGAGACCCAAATTGAAATCAGTGTAAAATTGAGCGCAACTGCATAATAACAAGCCCAAGTTTGATTAGTTTTTGAAACAAAGCATTTGGCTGAGCTATGGACCGTCAGGAGCACTTCCAAACTGGGCTGATTCTCAGGCCCAGTATTAGACAGCCCTTTATGGGGCTGAACGTTCTTTCCTCCTTTTGAGCTGGCCTCGAGGCCCAACCTGCTGAAGATCCTAGTCCATTTATTTAAGTTATTAGTTTAATTTGTAATGCAAGTTTTGGGCCTTTCAAGTTAAGTAGCAAATTTGAATTAAGAGGTTTTCCTCTTGTTTGAGTTTGGACTTGATATTGAGGCCCGAATTCCTTGAATGCTTTTAATAGTAATTAATTAATAATGCCAATCAATTAATTTTTTTTTTAGAGACAATTCTTAATAGATAATAATAGTTCCTCTTTAGGATGTCCCTTTTAAATAAATTGAGGTGTGCCACGCCAAACAAAATTCACAAATTGTGTGGCCCTCATTAATTATCTTTAAAATCTTTAGAACTCGGGACGTGCCATTTAGCGAAGTTAACAATGCGTTAGTTGTTTTAGGTGCCTTATTAAATAATTTTACCTTCCTAAACTCGGGTGTGCATTTCATGTGACCCAAATCCAAATCCCAAAATGTTGAATAAAATGTGTCGTGGATCCGGGTGCATTTCATGTGACGTGATCCAAAAATACATTTTAAACGACGTTCAACTTTCCTTAAAAATCAATTAAAAGCGGTAAATAATTCTAAATAATGGCACTATAGGATAAACATGTTTTAAAAGCAGATATTAGGCCATTTATAATAGTTTAAGCGACCGTGCTAGAACCACGGGATCCGGGGGTGCCTAACACCTTCCCCCGAGTTAACAGAGTTCCTAAGTCAGAATTTCTGGTTCGCAGACTTCATTGGGAAAGTCGAAAATTTCCTCAATTTGGGATTAAAGATAAACCGGTAACTTGGGACACCAAAAGACAAACCTATCCCAAGTAGCGACTCTGAATAAATAAATAATCCCATTTCGAATAATGTCACTTA